>ML093502.1:47989-121650 GCA_003697995.1 Taxidea taxus jeffersonii | reverse complement strand
TTTGGCTATTCGAGGTCTTTTCTGGTTCCATATAAATTTTAGGATTATTTGTTCCATTTCTTTGAAAAAATTGGATGGGATTTTGATAGGCATTGCATTAAATGTGTAGATAGCTTTAGGTAGCATAGACATTTTCACCATATTAATGAAGTTTTTATCCAAGATAAATCACGAGTCTTTGAACATATCAAAACATCACAATGTCTTAGAAATTTTTGTAAAAATAAGATCTATCTCTAACTAATCTGTTGCCAAATTAAAAACAATTCAGAAAAGTTGAACTTATAGAAACAGAGTAGATTAGTGGTTGCAAGAGGCCCAGAAGTGAGAGGGATGGGAAGGTTTTATCAAAGGCTATAAACTTCCCTTTATAAGATGAGTAAGTCTGAGAGATGTACCATACAACATGGTGACTGTGTATACTTGAAAGTTGCTATGAGAGTAGAGTTTTAACGTTCTCATTACACAAAATGAAAATTATGTGAAGTCATAGATCTGTTAACTAACTTTATTGTGGTAATCATTTTGCAAGTCCTCACACTGTACACCTTATACTTACATAATATTAAGTCAATTATATCTCAATAAAGCTGGGGGAAAAAAATCAGTTCTCATGGCTTAAAGCTGCTGTGAAAAGCCTCTTCTGATAAACAGTCTAAATTTAAAACTAGAAACAATCCCTGATTATGGATCTCAGTAGAAGTTAATTGTGCACTCACAGCACACATCTGCAGTGGATGAGATCTAACACTCCCATTAGTACAATGGGACAGGAAGCTGCCTGTTTCTGCAAATCTGAATCAGTCACGCTTTTGGGGGGCTGTGAATGTATCTTCATGCTTTATATATTGTGTTTTTATTTTTTAGGAATCATGGTGATAATGACCATGGGACTAAGATTCCCTATCATATCTAGTAAAGTATTCTCTTGCCCAAATTTATCACAGGACCTATTGTATGGCAAAACATTTTTCTTCATAGAAACTGCCTTCAAGCACCAAATAACACATTTTCAGTAACTTGTTACAACTATGATGGATATCTACTGTACACTATGACAACATCTATGTCAATAGGTTTGTTTGTTTGCTTGCTTTCAGATTTTTCTATCATCTTTTAAATCTGTCTTCTTTCCTCTGATTAATTCTTCAAAAATCGTCCTTAATAGAATGAATAGAGGACATTTTTAACTGAAGAAAAGGAAGAATTTTAACATATTTAAGGGTTGATCTGGAGGAAAAACTTTGGATTTCTCCACTTCTAATTTTCGGCCAAAGCATGAAAGTCCACATTAAGACAACATAAAACAAAAACAAAACAAAAAACACTTGGCTTGAATTACAACAATGACTATAGCATAAATGACTGCCAACCATGAGAGCTTTCAAAATAACTTGCAATTTTGTGATTTTTGAAAAGTTGTAGCTTCTTTTAAAAATTATTAAATAGATGTACAAAATAAATCATGTACTATACGTCTTCTGTGGCCTGTCTGCTCACTGAAACTTTTCTGGCTGCCAATGGCAGATGAATTTTGAGAGGAGCAGCCAAGGATTGGATGGGAGGAGGCTCCGTGCTGCAAGAGTGCTGGTGGAGGCCTTGCCTGAGGGCAGGGATGATTGAAGCAAGTGAACCTCCATAGAATTGGACCTGGGAAATACAAGGTACCATGTTGTGAAAAGAGAGAAAATGAGAAATGTGAAGGCATTAAGGAAAAACAGCATGGACCAGGATTGAAAGTCAGTGTTTACCTTGCTCCTAGAATGCCTTCTGTCCATAGTGATGCTACTGCTCTATTTTTAGGTCTCAACTATCTTTATATTGAAATATCTTCTACATAAGATGTCTTAAGTGAGTTTCATACTTCATCAAAAGCAATTCGTCAATTCAGAAAATTTCTTGGATTACTAATGAATTTTGGATGCCTCAATTTTTCTGTTATTTACATTATAAAATGGCCACCATGTTTAATCATGGAACACTGGGTAGGATAGACCAAAAAAAAAAAAAAAAAAAAAGTAGAAGAAACAACGTTCTGTTATGTTGGGTCCATTCTGATATTGACTTGATTCCATTCAGTGAAAAGACTTGAGCTGACATAGCTATGAGCAAATTGCTGTCATGCAGAGTATTTTACATCTTATCTAGTAACTTCAGATATGTGTTTCAGAATGGAACTTCTGAAATATGATTAGTAAATAACCAGATGATAACACACATTTTTTCCAATTTAACAGCAGCTCAGTAGAAGAGTATATTCATTGCATTTGGCACAAAACCTAGATGATCTTTATAGCAATGGTTCTCAAACATCTTTGGTCACAGGAACATTTTTTCCTCTTCAAAATTAATGAGAACTCTAAAGAGCTTTTGTTTCCGTGTGTTATATCTTGATATTTTCCTCATCAGAAAGCATAATAGAAAGTTTTGTCTTGTTTTTTTTGGGGGGGGAAGGTTTTAAAATAGCTTTTTAAAAATAACAGAAACACATAAACAATGAATTCTGTTATACTGAAAAGAAATTAAATAAATTCAAAAATTAAAAAAAAAAATAGAAACACATTACATGTTAAAATAAAATATTTATAAAAAATAACTATAGTTTTCAAAAAAATGAGTGGCATTGTTTTTGCATTTTCACAACTCCTTAGTGCCCAGCTGATAGAAAATATCTGGATTCTCATACTTGCTTCTGTATTCAGTGTATTGCATATGTATGTATATGAGGAAAGCCTGACCTTAAAGAGATATAAAGTGGGGCAAAGAAGGTCCTCACAGACCTCCAAAATGCTCTCCAGAATCTCCAAGGCTCCTCAGATCATTCTTTGAGAACCATGGCTCTGTAGATCCTTTGTACTTTCACTCTTCTCTCTTCCTTAACCCCCGACACTCATTATCCCTGATCTTTCTTTTTCCCTTTCATACATGGTTTTATTTCTTTTTCTTTTCCTTATTTATTTTCCCCATCTTATTATCTCTTTAATCACCCCTTTCCTTTTGGACCTGTACCTCCCTTCTCCACTTTTCCTTCCTCCCTTGAAATCTCTCTCCCCTGAACTCCCCATGTGATATATGAAAATGAAGTCTTTCTAAAAAATAAATTATCTTGGAGGATCTTGGAAAGATGTATAATATTTTTTATTTATTCCCCCATAAATTTTCTTTGTAAGTGGCAGTTACTAGTCATATATACATGAAAGAAAAAAGTCATCCTTAATCCCCACATTCCCCCAGTCCACATCTAGTCTCATTTTTCTCATTCCAGAATACATCCTCTATCTCTACTTTCCTTCAATCCCACTTTTCTAAGTTCAGTGTCAGTTTAATCCACTCCCTCCTCTCATTTGTAATATTACTGTAGTTTTCTCACTGATTTTCCTTCTCTCCACTTGCTCCCCTCCACCACCACCACAATTAATTCTCCACTCAGTGGTCAGTATGCCTATAGTAGAGATTCTTGGAGACCCATGTTGGTCTCCTTTTCCAGCTATTATGAGGATTGGCTGATAATACCTAGCTGATCCTGGCCTCCTCTGGAGTATTGATATCATATAGGAGCTGTCTTTTCCAGAGGCTATATACGGTTTTATAGCTCCAGGATAGAAAATGGCCAGTGAATGACAGTTGGGATAAAAAAGACTGGCTCCTGCCTCAGGGACTAACTCTATGCTGCAATTTTTGCTTTAGAGCCTTCCCATGGGATCAAACTGAAGCTGGTCTCTACTGAGGCCACATTCTTGTTTCCCTCCTGATACTGCTTATTGTCTCCTGCTCTGCTTCTAGAAAACCCAACCTAAGATAGTAAAAGTTCAATAACCTATATAAAATTATGTTATCTCTATGTAAAACTCTCCAATGAATTCCAGCTCTTCATTGCTGCCCACAATATACTTCTTTAACTGGTGGCTTCCTACATCTCTGACTTCATTTCCTGTCAACCAGTTAAAGAGGAAAGTCTTTCCTCAGGGCATTTGCTCTTTCTTTTTCTTCAGTCTGGAATACTCTTCCTTGGATCTTTTTAGAGACAATTTGTCATGTTCAGATTTCAGTTCTAATATCAACTTCTTCTAGTGACCTTTCTAAATTCTCTATCTAAATGTGCCTTCCACTTTCCCCTCCTTAGTCATTCTGTCAAAGTAACATTTTATATTTTTCAGAACATTCATTACTGTTGGAAATTATCTTATTTACTTATTTACTTGTTATTATCTCACACTCATTGTGTCAAGAGTACATTTTATCTGTGTTGGTCACTACTGCTATGTGCTATGTGTTAGCACATAATCTGTCACATAGTAACTGCTCAATAAATACTTGACTTGGATTAATATTGAAAATAACATCCATGCAGCTAATTTTAAAATGATACTTTATTCTATGATAACTCATTAATTTACTCTTCCATTCATTCCACAAAATCTTTAGAGCACTAATTCTGTAGAACATTGACTTAAATGTTATAAAGGTTAGAAACCTGTGGAAGACATTGCTAGTTTCCTCTCATATCTGATTCTCTTCCTCCTCAGGAACGAAAGAAAACTGTATTTTCTAGCCTCCTAAGGGATTAGGTGGATCCATGTGGTTAAGTTCTAAATGGAATGAAATGTGAGTGAAAATGGAATGGATCTCTTCCATTCCAAGACATTAAAGAGCCAATATACTTCTTTTACTCTGTTTTTGTTTCTCGGTCATACAGATACAGGGAAAGAAATCAACACCTCTGAGGTGACTCTAGTGAACAATGGAGCTAAAAGATACCAGGAGCCTAAATATCTGAGTCACCACTTGGAGAAAATATGCCCATATTGGATTTGGTGTTAGGAAATAATAAACTTTTATTGGATTATGTTTTTGAGATTTCATTTTTACAGCCATAGGCATGTACTATCTTGATTAAAAATATATCAATAGTCATAAAAGAGTTGATACTTTAATAAAAAAGAAAGTAAGGAAATATAAGTGTATTAGTTATCTATTACTGCAAATCAAATTACCCCAAACTTAGCAGCATAAATGACAAACATTATCTCACTGCTCCTGAAGATCAAGGCCTGTTCCACGTGGCTTAGCTGGATGATTCTGACTTGGGGTCTCTCATGAAGTTACAGTCAGGCTGTTAGCTGTAATTGGAGGCATCTCAAGGTTCAGTAGGAAGGATTCCTTTCTAAGATCCCTGCTTTTTGGCAGGTCTCTGTTCCTCCTCACCATGTGAGTCTTTCTGAAGATTGTCTAAGTCTTCTCACAATATTGGTTTCCCCCAGAGAGAGCGATTCAGGAGAGAACAAGACATAACATCCCAGAAGGAAACCCATATCTTTATAATGTATTTTTGAAAGTGATATTGGGTTACTTCTTACAAATTCTATTCACTAGAAGAGTCACCAAGTCCAACCCCCACTCAAGGGACTGTTGAATTAAGCTGCATCTTTTGCAACAGGGAGTATCAAAGAATTTATAGACATATCTTTAAAATAACAGCAAGACGTGCAAGACTGGGCACCTGGATGGCTCAGTCAGTGTTAAGTGTCTTCCTTCTGCTCAGGTCAGGATCCCAGGACCCTGGAATCGAGCCCTACATTGGGCTCCTTGGTTGGCAGGGAGCCGGCTTCTCCCTCTCTCTCTGCCTGCCCCTCCCTCTGCTTGAGAGATCTCTCTCTCTCTCTCTCTCTCTCTCTCTCTCTGTTAAATAAATAAATAAAATCTTAAAAGAAAGAAAGAAGAAAAAAAGAAAGAAAAATGCAAAACTATGTGTAAAACTCCCATAATGGTGGGTAAAGGCAAAGTATTTGTAAGTATATGGTACAAGGCAAGGTTTCAGTGAAAAGGTGGCCATTGGTGTCTTTTGATAAATGAAGATTGGACTACAATTAATATTAGGCAGAAGACACACGATGAAAGGTATAAGAAAATGCAAAACCCAATCAAATAATGAAAAGTAGTTTGGCCAAGGCAAAATTATTTGTGCAAGAGGAGTATTTGGATTGGTAATGTGGTGTTGCAGGGAGAGAGCTACCCATTCCTGTTTGTCCATGTGTCACAGATGGCCAGACAAAAGAAAAAGAAACAACAACAACACCTCTTCAGAGGCTCGTGGCTTCATCAGCATATCCCTGCTCTCGCAGAAAGTGAAGCAGCAGCTGTGTGTGAGGTGATTCAGGATTTCATCCAGCTGCTTGTTTCTCAGCATCCTATCACCAGTAGGGAAAGATCTCTACTTTCCCTTTGGAGCTGACACCCATCTAATACTGCACCCAGTTAGATTTCAAGGAATCCTGCTTCTTATTGACTTATACACAACAGAAATATCATAAATGCTTTTATGGCCCTTTCTATTGAACAAATGCTTTATCAAAGTACAAATACATTTGGATAAACTTCTTCACCCGAGACTATGCTAATACATAAAACCAGACTAATAAGTTACTCAAGTCAACAACAGCTCAACTGGGGTCTTGGGGGTGATGAAAGGGGAGGGTAGAAGCAAACTAATTGATAGACAATTTTCAAATTGACCAATCAATTAAGTCAAAACCCTAAACCAGTTTATCTACCAGACTGAAGTTTTATTTAAACCCCATTAATTGGAGAACTTGGAGAACAAAAGAAAACAACTGACCACCAAAGTCTGGATTCTCAAAATGGATTTAAATTATTCCTTTTATCTTAGGAGGCTAAAAAGATACTAGTTTCATCAAAGTTTGTTTACTGTAGAACCCTAATGAAGAAGTTAAGACCTGAGATCTATTATAGAACAAAAATCTCCAGTATTTTGTATGCTGTCATGATAGATCCCTTACCATAGGCAAACAGGCTATAAGATGCAATTGATTCACTGTTTCCAAACAGAAGCCAGAGAACTAAGTCTTGTAATGGCTAAACTGGGAACATTTAGGTCACTGTATCAGATTGCTTACCTCTTTATGTAATACACCTTCAAATAATATGTTCTGACAGTTTCAAGAACAATATAATTATTTTTTAAAGTTGAGGATGACATGCTGTTTTATGATTTTATAAATGTAATAAAATACAGAATTTATCTAGAGGGAGATTCCACTTTGATTTTCAATTAGCTTAACCAAAAGGGATAAACACAATTAGTCACAATAATTTTTGCAAACTCCATCATTATCTGTCAAACTATACTGGAGATTTCTATTTTTATAGTTGGAATAAACCACAGCAGGTCTCTGTACCTATGCTAGCTAAACTTGTATATCTCCTATGCACAATTTATTGTTCAAGCTGTAAAGGGCTTTCATGTTTTCTACATAATTTTTAAAGATGGGTGACACATGTTTAACAAGCAGAGGAAGACTGGGAGGAAAGGAGAGAATGTGTGATTGATTGTATTCAATAAAATTACACAAAACATTATTTGGAAAATATCTACTTTGTAGTACTAATGAAAGGCATTGCAGCACATCTATTACTAATATCTAATGTTGTTGGGCACAGTCCCTAAAGGTTAACTATGTACCCATAAAAATAGATAGTCATGTTCTAAGGAAATGATACTTTCTCACACTTGGAAAACAATTAACTACTGACTTTGTGTTCTTTTCCTCCCTCGCACATTTCAGCCAATAGTTCTCATCATTAACTTCTGGAAAGTAATAACCCAATGCTCTAACACAGTTGCAAGGGTCTCTTGATATGTCCTGTCTCTTCCCAATCTCATTGTTGTTGTTGTTTTTTTTCCTCTTGTTTCGTTTTTTGTTTTTGTTTTTGTTTTTGTTTTTTTGTTTTTAACAAATTACCCATCAGTTCCGACAGCACTGCTTATGAAACATTCAACTCTGTTTAAGTGATGAGAGCAACTGAATGCAAAAAATACGGTTCAAAATCTCATAGGTTCCATTTTAAAGAAAGGAAATAAAACTTCCTAGGAAGAATATCCAATAAGGAGTATGGAAATGTTAGTAAGACAATTAGTGGTAGAAGGCTTCAAATAGAGTTCCCTAGGGACTCCTGAATGGCTCAGTTGGTTGAGCATCTGCCTCCTGCTCAGGTCATAATCCTGGAGTCCAAGAAAAGAGTCCTGCTTGGGTCTCCCTGCTCTGCTGAGAGCATGCTTCTCTCCTCCCATTCTCCCTTCTTGTATTCTTTCTCTCCCTTCCTCTCTCTTTCTGACAAATGGATAAATAAAATCTTCAAAAAAAAAAAATAATAAGAGTTCCCCAAACACTTTTCTTACATATCAACTCTTCTTTTTTCCAATTTGTTCTTTCTCTAAACAGTTTTTAAGTCTCATGAATGGTTTAAAAACTTAACTCATATGTCAATCTCTAAAATAATGAAGTCATCTCCATGATACTTTATCTGTAATTTTCCATTATTGTTTTGACACAGTGTAATTCTTATCTAATTTAGAAATACACAACAACCCCTTGGAAAAATCTTTTGGTAGTCCCAGCTTACTCCCAGAGAAGGTCAAAGTCCTAGACATTTCTTAACTTGGGCCAATCATTGGAACTCAGTGGCAGGCCTCTTGACTTTCAGTTTAACATTCTCCTAACAATACCCTGTGGACCCTGAATGTTTTTCTGCAATCTGGAAAGCTCATTTTTCTGCTCATCTCAAAATGTTCCTTTGTGAATAGTGGTATAGACTGAATTGTATACCTTCAATATTCATATGTCAAAGCCTTAATTTTCAATGCAATGGTTTTGAGAGATAAGACTTTGGGATTGAATCTGACTTAAAGGAAAGTCATGAGGGTGGGGTCCTCATGATGAGATTAGTGGCTTTATAAGAAGAGAAAGAGAGATTACATTCTTTCTCTGTGGTGTAAGGATTCAGAGAGAAGGTCATCTGTGATCCAGGAAGTAGGCGCTCACCAGGAACTCAATGGGCTGTCACGTTGGTCCTGGACTCCAGCCTCCAGAACTGTGAGACATAAATGTCTGTTGTTTAAGTCATACAATATGCAGTGTTCTAACAGCCCAAGCTGATTAATGCAAATAGATAAATCGCATCTTCATAAATGCATTGCTTTGGAAATGTACCCTGTTTTTACCACAAATTTTCCTAATACTTAAATTTTTAATTATATCAGATTAATTCATACCAATTATGTTAACCTATTGCTCCTTTAGTCTGATTCCTTCTTACTGATAGAGTATTCCCTTTTTTTTTTTTTTTTTTGCTTTTGTTTTTTGGTCATTCTAGTGGTTTCTCAAGAGGTGTTCGGTAGAAATGATTTAATGTAAGTTTTATAGAAGTAAGTAAATAACATTGAATCAATAAGGAGTTGACTTAAATGAAATGCACAGACACAAAAGAATCATAAAAAATAGCTGATTTACTAATTTAATTATCAAAGTTATTTCAATTCTAGAAAATTCAGTAGAAATTAATGTCCAGAAGATACGCTATAATTTGCAGGAGATCAAACAAACAGTGTTTCTAGTTAAAAAGTAAGAGTGGTCAAAAACTGTATCAATCTAAATAAGAAGCTAAATATATGAGTATATTCTAATTTCTTGCCATTATTGTTATATTTGATCACTGCCTTATAATGTATTTTAATTCATATCTCATTTTGAGAGCATGCTCACAGTCATTAAAAAAAAAAAAGTTGGGGGCACCTGTCACAGGTTGGGTTCTCTGAGCAAACAGTGAGGTGGAGTTTGGGATTTAAGATGTTTATTAGGGATTAACACCTCTGGGAAGAAAGAAAAGTAGGATTATGAAGCAGACCTGATCATGTCTCCACCAATGTTGCCCATGAGAGTTGACCTATTTTGGATCTGAGTGAGCTAGACTTTTTACTCTTACTTCTCTTAGCAACTGGATGGGGGCTACTTTGGAAAGGTCAGTCAGCTCTCTGGAGCTGAGATGGATCCCGAAAGAGCCGAAAGCTGATGTGTGCTCACTGCCCCCTCCCTACAGCTGAGTGAGATCAGATTGGCACATGTCAGTTTTTCAACAACACCTAGATATTTAAGATGAACCAATACCATTCCAGTGTGGGTAAAAGTAAATTCTGAACATGCTAAATGATGTTCTGTGGCAAAATATCTTGAAAAAAATACAATATACTGACTGTTAAAGTAGGTGGGTTGCCCTTGGCTACTTTCTGCCATGTCCACACCCAATCATCTAGCCTTCCTAAGTCACCTGGCTTCTTTTGAAGAAACTGGTTCATGGTGGAAGACCACACTGGCCATCTATCTACTCATGTTCTGGTCACAATTCTTGCCCCATTAGACCCACAAAATGGCTAATTCCTTTTTATCACACATTTTACCTGGAGCAAATAGTACAGGTTGGAAAACTTTTTTCTTTTCTTTTAGATTTTATTTATTTATCTGACCGACAGAGATCACAAGTAGGCAGCGAGAGGAAGAAGCAGGCTCCCCACCAAGCAGAGAGCCAGATGGGGGCTTGATCCCAGGACTCTGAGATCATGAGCAGAAGGCAGAGGCTTCAACCCACTGAGCCACCCAGGCGCCCCACAGGTTGGAAATCTTAATACCCAAGTGCCTACTGTCTCCTTTGGAACAGCAACCATGGTATAGATTGCTTGATTACCAGCAGACATATAAAAATGAAATGCTTAGAATATTTTAATCCTAAAATATTCAAAGAATCACTAAAATTGAGTAAAGCTATTGGTAAAAACAAAATACTGTTTTCTGTTTCTTTGTCACAGAACCAAATCTTTTATCCCCAACTCTCCTTTGAAAGAATATCAATCAGCATAACACTGATCCTTTCTCTAACTCTTTACTAATTCTATTTTTTCAGAGGTGGAGGGATTTAAGGAATTTGTAAATTTGGGTATGAAAAGCTAGCCATTTGGGGCTCCAAGCTTCCCTTTCTCTTTTTTGGAAGCTGCTCATAGATAGCATAGGTTCTGCTATCCCAGGACAGGCCTTCCACATGGGGCTTCCTCTGAATGGAGGGTAAGAACCAGCCTAATTCTACAACTATAATCCACACCCTAAACCTGACCATATCCATCATTACTCATGTAGTTTCTTGATATTCCAGTATCCAAACATGAAAGAGTACTCTGAGGGTCTTCCTCAGAAACTACCAATAATTATACCAGAATGAACAAGATCCTTATCTATTTCATAGCAATGAATTTAAATTATTTTTCACATACATAAAAAAAAAGAAAAAAAATTAAGAAGTAAATCTGAAGGGGAAAATGTATTTTTTGATACTGTAGTGGTAAAGCTCCTTCAAAATTCTGCTTTGACTTCAATATAATCAAAATTCTTATAAATAGTATGACAATCTGAGAATACCACAACACAATAAGGAATGTAAACAACTCAAGTGTTCATCTACTATGCCACAGATGACTCCTCTGGTTTCTTTTTGTTTGTTGATTTATTCAAGAAAATCTTTAAAAAAACTGGATTGACCAAATGGGTTCCTTGCCCTGGCATTGTATAATAACAGCCAGAAATGTTGAGTAAATAAATCAATACAATGGAGCTGTATATTAGAAAAAACAAGCAGAGTTTGTCCTAAATGTTTGCCCCATAGCCAGGTTTACTTTGAGCCAGCATATGAAAGATTTTGTGATTAGGCCCCAAAGCACAAAAATATCCATTAATTATGATGATTAGATATGTCTTCATTAGTAGTCTATAAATAAATCATGCACAACATTATGCAGTCAGCTATCTTGGAAAAAATTCTTCTAGAAGGCTGTGAAAACAACTTAATTAATTATAAATGCTCTGCAACTTATCACATATTATATTTTGAAATGTTAAGGCATACATATATACACATGTTATATGTGTGTAGAGGTATTTCTCAAACTGTTCCAGTGGTTTTTGTGTATGTGTGTGTGTGTGTGCTATCTAGCGCTAAAATGCTTTCTAGCATTTTAGAAGTTTGTTTAAAAAAATCTGTATTTATTGTTAAAAATAAAAATGTTATTTCGAACTGTTATGTTTCCCATTCCTTTCATGTTTTCAGATGACAGAGTGTTTCTCTTTGATATTTAACTTCTGTGCTTCCAGAAATGTGTGAATGTGCTCCTCTTCTTGCCCCACTCCCTCACTGCCCTCAGTATATTTTCTTCATTGATTCAAAAACAATTTCTTCCTAAACATGTTGCTGTTATTAAAAGCATTTCAATTACACTGACAGCCCATTTGTGCAAGTTATCCCTCATTTACTCCTCTAGATCCTCTGTTGCCCCTTCTCCACCCAACTAGAACCCCAGGAGACTGATCTCCGTGAACTGCATGAAGCAATTCCCTTGCCCTCAGGTTTCCAGTTGAGCTCCGCTAATGGGGATCCCTGGCAGGAGATCAGACGTGGGCGGGGAAATTTATTCCCCTAGTTCCTTCACTGCAAGTTGACTGTGTACCTCAGCCAAAGGTCACAGCTCCTGACAGGTGATTCTTGCTGACAGGTCTCTCTATGCATTTTAGTCCTTTCAGATCTAAGGGTAGTAACGGGTCTGTCCATGTAACTCACCCTGAGGTACTGCATCATCTCTCTTGTTTTCCCTATACCCCACCCTAGCTTTTGTAAATAGTGCTTTTATTAAATTCATCTCAAATTACCTGATTTGAATATGTAATCTGTTTTCTGCAGGACCTTGATTGATACGTGATTCTTCTTGTAAATTATTCAAACAATACAAAAATAGAGGAAAACATGAACATCCTCATTATATATTTTGATTGTGAATACTGAAAATACAATTCAAACTGGCTTAAGCACCTTGATTTCTTTAGTTCTCTTAGTCAATATACCACATACAGACACACAAACAGAAAGCTGCACTTTTCAGAGCTAGTTAGGATTGAAATAGGCCAGAATAGATGTTCAAGGTACAATAGAGCATGCTTTGCATCCACGACCCTGGGGTCCAGTCAGAAGAAAAAAAAATCAAATCAATTATTTCAACAGGAGCAGTTTTATATAAAATTTGACAATGAGGGTGGCGTCTGGGTGGCTTAGTCGGCTAAGTGTGTGAGTCTGGATTTCAGCTCAGGTCATGATCTCAGGGTCCTGAGCTTGAGTCTTGCCTTGGGCTCTCCTCAGGGCAGAGTATGCTTCTGCTCCCCTTCACTCCCCACCCCATCACGTGCCCACTCTATCTCTTTCAAATAATAATATAAATAAAATCTCTTTTTAAAAAGTTAAGAATTAGGGGGAGGCCTGGGTGGCTCAGTTGGTTAAGCAGCTGCCTTCGGCTCAGGTCATGATCCCACCATCTCGGGATCGAGTCCCCCATCGGGCTCCTTGCTCAGCAGGGAGCCTGCTTCTCCCTCTGCCTCTGCCTGTCACTCTGTCTGCCTGAGCTCTCTCTCTCTGACAAATAAAATAAATAAAATATTTTTTAAAAAGATTAAAAATAACAAAAAAATAAAAAATAATAAAAAGTTAAGAATTAGGGATTAAAGAGGTAAGAAGGAAAATTAAGTTATAGAGGAATGTCTTCAGGTTCCAGTTACCATCCTAGGGCTGGGGGTTGCAAATACACATATGTGGAGCAGGGGCCCCAAACAGCTGAAGCTAAGACCTGGGAGGAGGGGGTGCTCCTTGACCTGTGCTGGGGAAGAAGCCTCATGGGACCAGGACCCAGACATCTAAAGAGGGATACTGAGCAACTGCAGCACATCAAGGCTGGTCCAGCAAGTGTTAAAACACTGAAAATGCAGTTCAACATTTTACTGAAACAAACTGCTGTGGCCAGGGGAAAGAGGTGAGATGAGGCCAGGGTGATGTTGAAAGCCACAGGCAGCCAATAGGAAGCCATCAGCAAGCAAAGATGCTGGGAGTCCCTCTTCTTCCACCATCCTTACAGCTCCCTCTGCTGCTTCCTACTGGTCAAGATTAACAGGGAGGCAGTTGGTAAAGCAAACATAGTTTGCAAATTTCCAGCCCTAACATCACAGAACAGTCTAGACAAAAGAGTTCAAGCTGAAAGGCGATACTTAATAACTGGGATGGGTCATGGCCAGGAAATCAGCCATATTCCTTTACTGGAAACATTTTGATATTTCAGAGTTCCTACTTTATATCAGGCTCTGTGCAAGACTAGACTGTCTTAATCACAGGAACGTTTTAGTCCTGTTTCTAACTGGACCGTTAATATGATAGAACAATTATATAAGACATATAATGACAGAGATAATAATGCCAAGTTTTTGATGTGGATTTAAATTAGCTATGTAGGGTCAGACAGACTGTTCCATTGGAGGTGATGTTGAGATTGGAGTTGACTTGAAGCTAGGATCATATTTTGGAAAACAGGAATATCAAGCATCAAACACCACAGCTAAGTTCCATCAGAGGAATTCCCTGGTTAGAACACATACATCATTTGCTCTGCTGCCCCTAATGCCTCTGTAATAAACCTGCTTTCACTGGGCACTCCTACCATGGAAACCAACTATGGTCAATCAATTTGTAACAAATTCTTATTTTTATCCCTCCCTTAAAATTAAAATTGGGACATCCAGTTGGTAGAGCCTAGGTCAGGTGCCTGAAGAAAGAAAGAAGTGTATTTGACCCTATTTGTTTGATCTTGAACCCTGACTCCTTCCAAGAGCCACATAATGGGGACTTCATTCCCAAATAAAGCAAGCATATTTGTATGATGGCCCCCAAATAGGCCCACTAGAAATTGTCCCTTTGGTAATCCAGCATTCATATAAAATCTTCCTCCTATTATGACAGAAAAAAAATACAAACAAACAAACAAACAAAAACCTCCTAACACAATGCAATTTCTTCTCATGGGAAAATCCATTTCCAACAGTGTCTAAAAAGAGAAAAACGGTCTCTTTAGTCACTGCATCTAACTCCAAGACCAGAATCCTTGAATAATGCCCATTCTGACCCCAATTTTCTTGGAATCTTTCTTAATACTCAGCAAAATAATCCAAAAGTATAAATAACACTATCACTTATTCTTGTCATAGTAATGATGGAAAGGAAAGGGAAAGAAAGGAATGGAATGGAAAGAAAAGGAACGGGGGAAATAGATTAAATTATGGGTATATATTTTAAATAATCAGATTTGCAGAGATTATGTATGTGTGAAGATTAGATATATAATTGGAGCCCTAATCATTTTTTTAAAGATTTTATTTATTTATTTAACAGACAACAGAAGTAGGCAGAGAGGTAGGCAGAGAGAGAGGAGGAAGCAGGCTCCCTGCTGAGCAGAGAGCCCGATGTGGGGCTCCATCCCAGGACCCTGGGATCATGACCTGAGCCGAAGGCAGAGACTTTAACCCACTGAGCCACCCAGGCGCCCCGTCATAATCATTTTTACAGTAGTCACAAAGCTTTTTTCTCTCATATTTCTTTTGTTATGAGCTATTATAGAGATCTTTAGCCAGAAGTGTCACCAACACTTTATTCCTAGGGATTCTGAGCTCTTACCGGGCCTATAAATAGAGTCTCAGTCTTTCACAACTAGAGCTTATATGAAAATTCCCCAGGGAACAGTTGGGTACTCATCCTCCTTGATACATAATCATACCCTTTTTTCTCTTGATTTCCAGGATCTATCACCCCCGATACTAACTGACTCATTGTCTTCAGACTCTAAATGGTCTAAGTGACATTGGTTACCTCCATGTAATTTTGCTGAAATCTCTGGTAGAGTGTTTCTTCCCTTGGTTATTACTAACTTCTAAACCAGTAATTACTACAATTTCAGGAGTAGGAAAAAAATGTGGTTTAATTAGGATGTGGTATATTCAAAAAATGTGGTTTAAAAAAATGTGGTATAATTAGGAAAGGTGTTAATTCCAACTCTAATCTTCAGTTTTTGGACTCATACACACCAATTCTGCAAGAAATGGCACATACATTAGTCAATATTTCAAATCATAAATTGCATCCTTTCATTTGGTGCCATAATTCATTCTTCAATAAGGTATATGATAAGATTAGAGTTACCTGAGGGCATTATCTAATTATCTTTCTTCTTTTATAGAAAATTAGATTCCTTGCATGGAAGAAATCGTAGGAGATACCATGATGTTGAACAAGGAATCTGGTTTCTCATTTATAGTAATGCTTACCTGATGCATGATGGATGGAGAAATCAAATCTAAATCCAAATCCAGAATGAGTATCTAATCCACATTATAGGAATTCTACATGACAAAATTAGTGAAAAAAAATCAACTGACACCAAAACATATGGCACAATATTATAGATTCACTTTTAACATTTTTGGAAAATTATCCTCATACACTACTAAAGGGAACCCTGTGTTGCCACACTTGTGACTAGCACTCATCTTTATCACCATAGCCATTTTGTTCATTAAGTAAGTTCTAAAGTTGCTATGAATGGGAAAGAACTGACACTGAGAAATTATGTTCTCTTGTCCACTTAATTAATTTGAGTAGAAATGTCCTTTGAGCTAACATGCAGCATGGATATTTTTTAGGTTCTGAACTCATTTTAAGGAATTCTTCTCCTGCTTCTCCCCTCTTCCTCAAATCCTTGTTATTAATCTCCATTTTCAGTTCCTTTGAGATTCCTTATTAACTAGGAGAACCATCAGCCACTTCCCATAAATTCTGATAGATTCTGGCAAAGTGAAACAATTGTGAAGCTCTACATTATATGCCAGTACCAGAGAAAACTGGACTTCTTGTGCCATTATTTGGCTCCATTAGCTCCACAACTGGCCTTGTAGGTCAGAAAGAAAGAAAATCCTCCCAATAGGCACAATGGGCCAATATACACTTGAGGCTTATATACAAGCGTCTCCCAAAATTTGTGTATTCCACTTTCCCCAGGGAATAAACCTTTACTTTGTTAAGCGGCTATTAGGGACAACTATGAGGAAGTTTTTTAGTATGTTCTTCAGTGTCTGTGGGCTATGAGTGGAAGTTCACTCATAGTGTTCAGAATACCAACATACTCTTTTCTACCAATTTTCTAGTCTTTACATAAGAGAGAGAAGAGAAAGCTCTCAATTCAAGCAATAAGTCTAATTTTACTATCTCCAAGACCACGTTTTGTTTTTTTTTACCCAGCTCAGTCCCTGCAGCAACAAAAGATAAGAGATTCTTTTTATCTTGGTCCTAGAAACTCCCTGGATTTTAGTCAGTGCTATGAGCCTAGAATTCAAGGATTTTAACTTGTCATTCTCTTTCTTAAACTACTCATTGATGTTTAAAGCAGCTGCCCCTTACTAAGTCCATAAATTCTTCATGTACATCCTATTGTTGTATGGTAAGAGCAACTCAATCCCCACAAGTCATGCCTGCAATGAGCAGTTGATGCCATGTGACCACAGGCAATGATTTGATTAGCTTTTTTACTGCTGCTGAATTCCCATACTGGCATTTAAGTAAGATTTTGACTAGTTTCTGACCCAGCTATGCCAGATAAATGATTGATAGTCTCCACATTCCCTTGCAGGTTTCTAATGCACCTCATTTCCTAGTAATACTTTCTCAGTTAGGTATTTTGGTTGTGGGGAGCAAAAATAGCTATAGCTAAAAAAAAGAGAAAATAAATTTATTGAAAAAACATTGGATAGTTCACAGAATTAGCTGGCAGGGTAGAAGACCTGCTAGGAAAATGGACAGAAAATAACAAAAGCTTTGCATGAGGAGCCACAGCCAAGATTATGCTGAAGAAATGTACTTGTTTAGATGCCCTATAGGTATCACTGGTGCCATTGTACATATCTGCTGCTGGATACAACCAATGTTACACACCCCAGAGAATGATAGATCATGAATCTAAAGGACATAAATCCAAATCCAGATCACTGGTAAGTAAGGCATTCAATATTTGAGATTAAATGGGAAGAATACTAAGAGACATTTGATTAATATGCCATATTCATCCAATATCTTCCATTATAGTAAATAATCAGTTGTATGAGTCACTTATCTTTCCTGTGATTGGTTCTTTATCTCTGCAATGAAGGTAATGATATCTGCATGAGGATGTCATGAGGGAAAAATGAGTAATGCATACAAAACACTTAGAGTAGTAACCAGCAGATAGTATGGGCCTTACAGGTGTTGGTTAACTAGTAGTAGTAATACTGAGGTAAAAACAATATTAGAGCCATTTCAACTTTGAAGGAAATAAATACAGATATGTAAATACAAAGAGAAGAGAACAATTGGGGAATTGTTACTACAATTAATTTGAAAACTGACATTGAAACAGCTTGGTCAATTAGATGTCTCCTGGTTTTCAGCTTATAGTGAACAATTAAATCATAATAATTGAATAGGTGTTTTTTTTAACAGAATTTATACATTTGTCTTCAGATTAAAGTTTATTTATAAAAATAACTACTATTCTGGGAATAAAAAATTTGGTTAAGCATATCTAATAGAAAGATGGTCAATAGTATACATGATGATAAAAATATTAGTGACACTCCATTAAAGTGAGAAACAAGGTGCCAGTATTTACTACTACTTGAGTTCCTAGTTAATGTAATTATACAAAATAATACATACATGAGGTACTTGAGTGGTAAGAAAAAAATTCTCTTGCAAAAAACATGGTTGTCTATCTCCAAATAATAAGAGAATTAGTAAACTAAACATATTTTAAAAACTAGCCCTAACAAAAGAGTTCTAAAAAGTTATTGAGTATATCAGAAAAAAAACAAAAAAACAAACTTGATGGCATTTCCATTCTTACACATATGCTATAACTACTAGTAAGTGCAATGGAAATATATAATAGAAAATATCACGCAAAATAAAAGACAAATTTCATTCATGGTAGTAGCAAAACCTATATGGCTCTTACAGATTAATCTGACAAGGATTACTGTTAATTAATTAATTAAGAAGAGAGGAAAAATAAACTTTCCTGAAGACACTGGTTTTCCTGGATGATCAGCTTTAATCTTCATTCTTAATTCTCCTTAACTGTTAATTCTTCAAATTAGTTAGTAGGTTTAAAAGAATGTCAAGTCAAATTTATTTATTTATTTATTTATTTATTTATTTATTTTTAAACAGAGAGTGCTTAATTTTTTTTTTATTTTATTTATTTATTTGACAGAGAGTGAGAGAGAGAGAGCACAAGCAGGTGGAGTAGCAGGCAGAGGGAGAGGGAGAAGCAGGCTCCCTGCAGAGTAAGGAGCTGACGTGGGCTCGATCCCAGGATCCTGGGATCATGATCTAAACTGAAAGCAGTTCCTTAACCAACTGGCCATCCAGGCACCCCAGTAAACTTTATTTTTTAAAATTAAACTTTATTAAATGATTCTAAACGTTTTTTTGTTTGATTTTTACATGTTGGCTTTCTGCTTTGTTTTATTTTTAGTTTTTCCTTGAACAAGATTTCTCAAATAAAGTATTGTTGACATTTTGATTAAAATAATTTTTTGTTCAACAGCACTCTCTCATTTATTGGAATATGTTAACATTTCTCACCTTCACTTAGTAAAAGCAAAAATAAGCAAAGGCACACCTTCAGTCATTGTCACACCCTAAATTATCCCCATACCTTTCAAATATTCCCCAATGATATGAACAACATGAAATTAAGAATTAGTGATGTGGAAAATATCAAATTGCACTATGAACCAAATAAGCAAAACACTGTAGTACACAGAAATAGACAAATATATCAGTAAAACAAAATAAGAAGCATAAAATATATTTGTGTATGTATACAAATTTGCTTGTTATAAGCACGATTTTAAAATAATTGAGGAAAAAATGGGCAATCCAGAATAAGGTCAGAAACAAAACCCACTTCTAAATAAGACATGGGGTGGGATACTAGGGTGGCCCAGCCAGGTAAGCATCTGCCTTCAGCTCAGGTCATGATCTCAGGGTCCTAGGATCAAGCCCCACATCAGGCTTCCTGCTTGGCCCGAAGTGTGCTTCTCGATCTCCCTCTGCCTCTCCTCACTGCTTGTGCTTTCTCTCTCATTCACTCTCTCTCTTTTTCCAATAAATAAAGTCTTTAAAAAACTAAAAATAAATAAATAAATAATACATGGGTCAAAGAAAATATCTCAAGACACATTTCAAAATATCTTGAACTAAATGAAAGTACAATTTACCAAAAGTTGTGAGATGCAGTGAAAGCCGTAAGTAGAGGGAAATATATATTATTAAATAAATGTACTAGAAAAGAGGAGAGATCTAAGTCAATAATCTGTGTTATCAACTTAGGAAACTAGATAGAGATTGGACAGTTAAAGGATAATAAAGCAAATTGGATACTATGAAAAACTCAATGCCTACACATTGTATAACCTAGATGAAGTGGATCAATTCCTTAAAAAAATATAATCTGCCAGAGTCACACAAGAAGAAATATACAATCTGAATATGCCTGTATCTATTAACTAAATTGAACCAACAATTAACAATCTCTGAAAACAGAAAGTGAATTCTACCAAATGTTTAAAGAATAATTTATACCAATTCTCTGAAAACTCTTTTTGGAGGACAGAAGCAGAAGGAATACAACCTAACTCATTCTATAAGACCATTATTACCCTAATACCAATACCTAACAAAGCTATTACAAGAAAAGAAAACTAAAATCAGTATCTTTCATGAACACAGATGCTAAACATCCCCAACTAAAATATTAGCAAATTGACTCCAACAATGTACAAAAAAGCATTATGCAACATGACCAAGTGAGATTTACACCACGTATGTAAAGTTGGTCCAACATTCAAAAACTAATTGATGTAATTCATCACATCAATAGGCTAAAAAAGAAAGACCACATGATCATATTAAAAACAACAACAACAACAACAAAAAGCATTTGGCAAAATCCAGCAACCATTCATGATAAAAACTCTCAGGAAGAAAGAAGAAAATAAACTGAAAAAATACAGATTGAAAATGAAGAAATAGATGACATAGAGGACAAGATTATCTATGTAGGAAATCCAAAGAATTGACCAAACAAAACAAAACAAAAACCCTCCTGGAGCTAATAAGTGATTATAACAAGGTTGCAAGATACAAGGCAAGGTATGAAACTCTTTCACACACAACCCCTCTCTGTTGGCTGCCTTTGCACTAGCCCCTGGGGTGTTTGGACTTCCTATGGTGAGAACAGATCTCTGAGTTCTATAAATTTGAGGTAACTGATGAATGCCAATGTGTGGGATGACTGCATCTGAGGGCAGGAGTCAACAGCACAGAAATTATCCCAGTCATGAATTTTTACACAGATGTAGATTTGGAGATTTAAAGAAATTCTGAAAGGACTATTCCCATTAAGGGACCAGACAAGTTTATAGTAGAGTCATGGATGGATTATTCCTAGTCCAAGAACTCCTGGGAACTTTGGCAGTTTACCTCAGAGACCATCTGGTTTTGTTCATGATCTTGGGAGCGTTCTAAACTGATTCCCACTTCAACAAAACCTCATTACCTCATTTCACACAGGATCTTCTGACTGTGCTGGGTCCAACGCTGGTTCTTCTATGACTATTTCCAATCCTCAAGGGAGAACCAGAACTGCTCTGCACAGACTGAGATTTTATGGTCATGCTGAAACTCTGAAGAATAGCCAAGGACTTCATTTCATAGCTTTTTGTAAAAAATCAACCAGCCAACCAAACAAACAAACAAAAACTTTTTGTAAAGGTTCTTCACTCTTGCAGGAAGCCAAGAGTGAAATTTGATAGTGATTGCTGTTGATTTTACAAGTGAAGCCCACACTAGTACTAGCAATAAACCTAGGGGCATGACTTGGGTCTCTCTCCTTTCCCAGACTGGTCCATTTTGTTGTTTTGAATCATTTCCTTTTCAAAGCTAATATATTATCTATATCCACCCTGTATTAACAGAATAGGGAGAATGAAGTGGTTATTTTAAAATTATAGTTTGAACTTGTAGAGATTTTCTATAATGGATGATCTGATTCTGTTGTGGGTCTAATTTCAAAATGTAAACAAAAATGACTATTACAGTTCTAAAGTATTAATAATTTGGTAAATACTTTGCTTAAATTTTTTTCCTGTCTTTTTAGCAAAACAATTTGAGTAGATAGTACATTGCTCTTTTCAAGAAAACGTAATGAGAGGTCAATTAGAACTTCTCTACTAAAATGTAAAAACATGAAAAATATATTTTTTAAAAATATTTTATTTATTTATTTGACAGAGAGAGAGATCACAAGTAGGCAGAGAGGCAGGCGGGGGTGGGGGGAAAGCACACTTCCTGCTGAGCAGAGAGCCCAATGTGAGGCTCAATTCCACGACCCTGAGACCATGACCCAAGCTGAAGGCAGAGGCTTTAACCTACTGAGCCACCCAGTTTGTTTTATTTTTGGTTTTTGAGTTTTTTGATTTGGTTTGATTTTTCATATTGTTGGTTTTTCAATAAAGAAATAAAATCACCATGCAATTTATTACCTGAATTAAAATCATAGGTGAAAGTAAACTGGCTCAGATAAACTTTAGCTTGGGATATTTCAATTATCTATACTCAGGGATTCAAACTGTTCCCAGAGGAGCATCTATGGGAGGTAAGTTTAATACCTAATTTCAGGTTTCTTGTTACTTAAAAGTAACAAGACTCAATGCAGAATCTAGTTACAGTAAAGATTGCAACAATGCTTTAAATTTCCTATAAGTTCATGGATTTCATCCAATATAAATTTATCATATTTGTTTCTCTTTAAAAAATAACAACAGGGAACAAGTAAACTTGATGCCTTTTCTGCTTACAGAAGGTTATGTCTTTGTAAAATCTTCATATTAGGCATTTAATGTGATCAGCTGCAATAAACCTTTTATTTCTTCAAAATGTTGGCTTCAGCCAACAGAATTTCACGTTCTCTTCTTTAGAGATAGAAGCTCCTTTACATTTCAACTGTAAATCCATTTGCCCTGAAGTAGACACAAAATTCAGTGCAACAGTAGCATAGTGTTCTTCTAGCTAGTTCCTACATCTCCATCTCATGATGATCTTTTTATTTGTTAACAATTTCACATATTCACCACTGATGTGCCAAACATCTGGAATTTTCCTCCCTTTTCAGAAAATTTTTGCACCAGATCTTTCCCAGTGAAGATTCTGCACAGCTGTTTCACAGCTGTACTGAACAGTTCCATCATGAGTAGTGCCACAGTGGGAATTCTTATTCCCAATGCCACTAGAGATGAGGCTTGTGAGGTATTCTCACTCAGTTTCCTTTTAGCAGTCAATTCCTGGGTTGCCAAAGTTTTCAATGGCAAAACCATTTCCCTTGTAAATCCTGTCTTATGTGGCTTCAGGTAATCACCAGGGACTTCCCTGACTTGGTGGAGCCTATAGTTTTTTGGTTGTGTGTGTGTGTGTGTGTGTGGGTGTGTGTGTGTTTAATATCCTTCACTATATCCTCATCACCTTTCTTTTGACTCAAATTCACCTCAGTGTTATCTACTTCATTTTCCTCAGAGAAATTGGCTATTTAAATCTATCCTTTGTACTGCACACCAGATTCTTTAATTGTACCTTTCCAACGAAGTTTGGTGTTCCACTGACAGAAGAAAATTGGCTTTCCTTTGTGGCAGTTGCTGGAACACTTGCCTTCTATGCTTCTTGTATTCTCTACAGCAATGTCCACCAGGACCCCACAGAGCTTCCCCTTGGACTGGCTGGGGAAAACCCACCCTGTCCAGCGCCAGATATTCATGTTGGTCCAAACTCCTGCTCTTCCACAAACCAGGGTGAGTCACCTTGACCCCACTTGACCATATCTCCATGGGCACCAGACCTCTTTAAGGCTCAACATATAATCTATCCTGGGTAATGTTCCACACATTTGAGAAGAATGTGTGTTTTGTTGATTTTGGATGCAATGTTCTGTGTATGTCTTAGGTTCATCTGGTCTAATGCATGAAGTTTAATGTTTCCTTATTGATTTTCTGTCTGGTTATTCTACCAGTTGTTGAAAGTGGGACATCAGGGACAGCTGGATGGATCAGTCCATTGAGAAGCCAACTCTTGATTTCAGCTGGGGTCATGATCACAGGGTCCTGGGATCAAGTCCCATACCAGGTTCCACGCTCAGCAGGGAGTCTGCTTGAAATGCTCTCTTTTCTTCTCCCTCTGTGCCTACCCCCCATTCTTTCTCTCTCTCTCTCAAATAAATAAATAAATAAATGAAAAGAAAAAAGAAAGTGGAATATCAAAGTTCTCTACTATTATTGTATTGCTATTTATTTATCCCCAGATCTGTTGCTATTTGCTTTATATATTTAGGTGTTCTGATGTTGGGTGCATAAATATTTATAAATGTTATATCCTCTTGTTGGATTTATCCCTTTATCAGTATATAATGACCTTTGTTTCTTATTACAATCTTTATTTTAAAGTCTATTTTGTCTAAGTATTGTCACCTCTGACCCCCTTTGGGTTTCCTTTTGCATGGAATATCTTTTTTCACCCCTTCACTTTCAGTCTGTATATCCATAAACCTGAAATGTGTTTCTTTTAGGCAGCATATAGTTGGGTGTTATTTTATTTATCCATTCAGCCTTTCTATGTCTTTTGATTGGAGAAACTAGTCCATTTACATTTAAGCAATTATTGATAAGTATGGACTTACTATTGCCATTTTAAAAATTATTTTGTGCCTGTTCTGTAATCCCTTTGTTCCTTTCCTTTTCTCTTGTTCTCTTCCTTTGTGATGTGATGATTCTCTATACTCATATGCCTAGATTCCTTTCTGTTTATCTTTTGCGAATCTACCATAGCCTTTTTCCTTGTAGTTACTGAGAGGCTTACAGAATACATCTTTTACTTATTTTTTTGCAGTATAACTTGGAGTATATAATATATTGACATATACTATATACAATAATATAGTATATGGACATATACTATATTAATTTCAAGTGTACAACATAACGACTTGAGAGTTATATACATTATGAAATGTTAACCACAATAGGTATAGTTATTCTTTGTCACCCAGAAATTATGATATTATTGACTGTATTTCCTATGATTTACTTATTTGTTTATTTTTGAGATGGTATTTATTTATTTAGAGACAGAGAGAAAGCATGCAAACAGTGGGGGAGAGGGAGAGAGATTCTTTTTTTTTTTTTTAAGCTTTATTTAAACATATAATGTAACCCCACCACCCTCTCCCAACCCCTCTCCCCCCCACCCCCCTCAGTTTGGTTTATGACATTAAGAGTCTCTTTTGGTTTGTGGGAGAGAGAGATTCTTAAGCAGACTCTGCACTTACCATGGAATCTGACATGGGACTCCATCCCACAACCTTGAGATCATGACCCAAGCCAAAATCATGGGTCCAATGCTTAACTGATGCCACATAGGCACCCTTCCATGACTTATTTATTTTGTAACTGGACATTTTTACCTTTTAATCCCCTTCGACCTATTTCACACATCCCTCTACCTACTTCCTCTCAGCAACCACTAGTTCATTCTGTGTATTTAAAGATCTTGTATTTACAACAGTCTAGTTTGTGCTGATAACAGCTTAACATTGAATGCATAATAAAGCTCTACATTTTAACTCTTTCATTCCCCAACATATATTAATGTTTTAGTGTTATAATTTAGATCTTTTTACCTTGTGTATCCATTAACAAATTATTACAGCCATATAGTTTTTTTTAAGATTTTTTATTTATTTATTTGACAAGAAAGAGAGATCACAAGTAGGCAGAGAGTCAGGCCAAGAGAGAGAGAAGGAAGAAGGCTCCCTGCTGTGCAGAGAGCCCCATGCGGGACTCAATCCCAGAACCCTGAGATCATGACCTGAGCCTAAGGCAGAGGCTTAACCCACTGAGCCACCCAGGTGCCCTGCCATATAGCTTTTAATACTCTTGTCTTTCAATGATCATACAAAGTAGTGATTAATTTACTCCATCAAAATTTTAATCAGAGTCCATTTTATTTTCACAGTAAAATAATTGAGCACAATTAAATAACATAACTGTTCAGTTTTCACCTGTATTTTTATACAGATCATTTAAAGATTTTATTGAGTAAATCATTTTACAAGATTAATGAACTACGATTTCTGATCAATATACACTGACTGCTAAGTATGACTGCTTTGTACTCAATGATACATCTAAACATGGACTCCATAATTTGAAACCTTTTTAAGGTATTTCTTTAACTTTTTAAAATTATTTTTCATAATAAACTATTATTGAGAGACTTAGCTATAAAGTTAAGATACTCAGGGCACCAGGGTCACTCAGTTGGGTGAGTGTCTTCCTTCAGCTCAGGTTATGATCCCAGGGTCCTGGGATCAAGTCCCACATCAGGCTCCCCCTGCTCTGCAGGGAACCTGCTTCTCCCTCTCCCTCTGCTTGACACTCCCCGTCTTTCTCTGTCAAATAAATAAATAAAATCTTTAAAAAAATGTTGAGATACTGAATTTACCATTGGGATTATAATGGATTGAATGTGAGATTCTGAAAAAGGTGATGTTTCATGCTAAACCACCCACAATGATTCAGGGCCCTTTCAAAAGAAACAGCTTGTATTTGCAGGACAGTTTCCCAGGTTGGATTTGCACTCTGCGACTCAGGATTCTTGATAAAGATCACTTTCCAATGTGGGAAAGTGTAACAGAAAACATTTTTAAATAACATGTTCTAACAAATTGAGTCTAACAAATTGAATTGCATGCCTCATCTTTCTTTTTCAAATCAATTTTAGATTTATTTCTTTACAGAATCCTAGACTGTGTTTAGGTGTTTCTCAAGGACATGCAGAGATCTTGATGAAGAACTTGGACTCCAAGGTCAAAGAAAAGTTGGCCTCAGCCCTGATAATATCATTTAACTGGTTTGTGAGTTCAGGAAAGTTATATAACCTTTTAAACCTGCATTTCCTCATGTATGTAACTGAGATAATAGTTAATAGTACATGCATCATAGGATTGTGGTGAGAGTTGAATAAGAAATTCCATATAAATGTTTATCTTATGCATGATACATGGAAAAGAATGAATAAATGTTAGCTCATAAAACTATTATTTATTTGATAGTGTGACTTTCTTCAATGGTTTCCCTAGAGATGTAGCAATTAAAATCAGACTGGACCCATATTCCTAGAATTCAAAGTCAATTCCATATACTCACATCTACACAAAGCTACTACTGATAGAACTGTATTTCACAGTTGCAATTCAAAATAAATCTGCTTTGTTGTGTACTTGACAATGTACATATAGCTATACAAATGTGTTTCCACAGTCCTACTCTCCAGATGTGTTTAGCTTCTGTAATACAGATACATATAAACTTAGATTTTGTTGCAAGAAAACTACACAGGCAGCATGATTCAAGGCAATTGTAGTAGGTGGCTTCTGAGAAAGCTAAGCACAAGTGAACTCTATTTCATTATGGGGTTATGCTAGAGATTTTAAGAAGACTAAGTCTTGATATATTTAACTTCTGCACTGTTCCTTTGAGTTATTTGCTACAAGGAAGATCCAGATGGAAATATCAAAAAGGAAGTGCCCATTCTTATGTGTGTACCCTGCGTGAGACCCTTGACCATACAGAGATATTTGTTTTTGAGAGAAGAAACTGGCCTTATTCAATATCTCTTGCACATTACATGTGTGCATTTCTAAAAAGGGAAAATAAAACCTGGCGGCAAAGCATAATTATAAATGGTAATCATTACATTTTCATCATATTTATGCAATAAATAAGTCTGTCAAAACTAGAGTTTGGGATTTGTAGTATGCTTCCCTCCTGTACTAATATAATTTATTTTGCTCCTCTGCTAATGAGCCTGGCTTTAGATAGTCATGATCATCAGTCTCAAATAAAAATTAAAAGTCAGTATATTACATTTCCCCTTCTGTTCCTTCTGCATATTACATTGCTCCATAAGCTCGTTGTTGCTGGAATTCTATCTCTCCTTCGGCACAATTTTCTTCCATGGTATGATGCTATGAATATTTATGGTACAATAAAAATAATATAATAATAGGCATTTACTAAACTTGTGCTGCATATATCTTCAGACAGGAGCTGGGAGGGCTGTATCTGTTACCTCCCACTGGAGAAGATCTTTATGTCCTGTGAAATAGTTGGCTGTCCCAAAGACCTTCACTACCATGTGAGTTAAATGGCTTCTGTACTGAAAAATTGTGAGAGGAATTTTTCTTCTTCCATATATATATATTTGACTACCATCATCTCTGAAACATTGCCAGATTTTTCTTACATTGAGTAGGCTTCAATTGATATCCTTATTCATCCTTCCTATGTCAACTACTACAATTCATTCTTTTATAGCCACCTTAAATCTTTAGTCTCTAAAATTCCAGGGTCCAGAACACTCTGAGCAGACTATTTTCTTGCTCAGTGAAGCGAGACTGCTTTACCCTTACTCCTCCTCCATCACCTTAACTGACTGGATTTCTTTTCATTATTATACATTTAACTCGAATTATTTTCTTTTTTCAAATATTTGCCAAACTTTCTCATCCCAGCCTATTTCCTCAGCCTGATATCTGCTTAGCTACACATAATGCTCCTAATTCTGTGACTTTCAACATTGCCACATATCAGTCTCCCATTTATTCTCTACTGTCGTTCCTTTTATCTAGTTTATGAATATGGCTAGAATTCATTCCATTTCCTATTAATGATTACTAAAAAAAAAATCAGAGGTTTTTCTTTCCTTTTTTTTATCCAATCAGCTATTAAAGAAATTCTGAGGTTCACCTTAAATGAACATCTTGATATTTTTATTATAAAATTTCAGGGAATTGTTTTAAAGCTGTAAGACACCTCAAAAACATTACTTTAAAATTTGCTGTGCATGTGTGAGTGTGGAAAAGGGAGACAGAGAGATGGAGACAGAGACAAAGATAGAGACAGCATGCACTTAAATATATATTTTCCAGGTAAGGTTGGGAGACAATTCTTCATGGATCTCTGACATTTCTGGATGTCTTCTGAGCAGAGGCTTAAGCCTTTGTTCCGGATTCTTATTTCAAGGATGTTAGCATAGCAAATAGCCTCAGAATCTAGAGGTAGTTCTTTCCTCTGGAGCAAGAGTCGTCGTTTTTTTTGCTTGGTTGTTATTTTGTGGTAAAGTTTTTTTGTTGTTGTTTGGTTTGGTTTTTACTTTGTTGTTTCTTGGTTGGTTTTTGTTGATTTTTATTATTATTGTCATTAATACTACTGTCCAGATAACAAAAATATCTTTCCCTTTGGGTAAAAATCAGGCATGCTTTCTACCTATTAGAAAGGTGTTAGTTACTCTAACTCGTGTTTCCTTCCTTGTATTGTAATCCAATATATATATAGATATCATGCAAAGTTCTTCGTGTTACCCTGTGGGAACTGGAACTTGAGGAACCAGCATAAACAGTGAGAGTTGGGCGAGAACAGTCATTGGAGATAGTAAAGTTCTTTGATTTTTATCTAAGAGATTGGTTGGCTGATTTATTGTCTTCTGTGAGCATCCAAGAAACAGAGGCAGAAAAATTTGTTAGGTGAAATCTCACAACTTTCTATTTTTTCTGAGAGATGGAATGATGATGGAGATGTAGCTTTCTGCAAAAGGAAAGATTAGGATCCCATTGGCCAATTAATAGAAGTAGAGGAAAGTCCATGTATGATCAAGTAGGTAAGCAGAGTCCTCTCTTATTACCTTTTAATTAAGAGGAGTTGAGGAGATGTTTTCAGGCAAAGCACTAGGACATAAGTATAAAGACAACTATTCATATGATGCCCTCATTGTTGCTAATTCTCTTGTAAGAGGTGAAATTGGGCTCCCATCTGGTGATCATCCTCAGGTCTGTGGCTTTGCAAAAACTGGTACTAAGATTTGTCCTGGGGTTTGATGGCAGAAAGTTCTACTTGCTTTTCATTCAAAAGAGATATTCTGAGGAAGAATAGAGGGAAATTTATGACCACTGTGGGCTGAAATCAGGCAAAGTACTAAAATTTTTGTTAGTTGACTTGGGAGATGAGACATGTGGTGTAATGCTTGAGGCACATATAGCTGTTAAGGAAGAATGGCCATAGATGGGTTGTCTTATGTCTTAGTTTCTTCTGCAGTGTAGCATGCCAACCCTAGATCCTTTCAGAGATGACAATAAATGGCATCAGGTTTTTGCAGTGAATCCTGGCTACTATGAGGGAACTTTGGCCTTTTAGGGGAAATTTCCATGTGAAAGAAAAACTCCTTTGAGAAACCACAAATGAGGCATTGACTGGTATTGGGGCTCTGACTGCCCTGGATGAGCTTTACAACGCTGATGAAAATGACCCACTAATGAATAAGAAATGGACCCAAAGAAATCTGGATAAACTTGTTTAACAAGCCAAAGCACCTTGGAAAACTCCCTTAGGCCTTATGTAGAAACCCTGCAAGAATTTAAGAGTTGTTATTTTGATAATGGGACTGCAAATGCCCTAGGTTAAGGTAAAATCTGTGAGGAAAAAAAAAAAGAAAAAAGAAAAAAAGCACCACCGTGTATGTCAAATCCAAATAAGTCAAAGGAAGTGAATTCCACAACCTCAAACAGAAAGCAATGTGACAATGGCAGTTGAATGAAGGGGTCCCCAAATCTAAAATATAAGGCATCAGTAAGAATGGTCTGTCTGCTCATACAAGGTTTTGGGTGGACTGAAATCATAAAAGGTTCATTAGGTTGAGCTGCATGCCGCAACCACTCTATTCAAATTTGAAAGCAAGTGTGCCTTGCCCTCTAATTACATTATGCTGATTCCTCTACATATACTGCCCTGACTCAAGCCATTTTGAGAAAGATGATTTTGAATGAGTTCTAGGTGTCCCTGACCCCAAAGAAAACCAAAGGCCATATGCACCCATCTAAGTAAGCTGGCAAATTTGGAATAATAAAGAAAATCACACTTCTATAATTCATTTGGAGAAAGGTGCCCAACTCACAGTCTTCTCTGGTTCTGTAGGTGTAGGGGTATCCAGATTCAGGTAGTAATATTTGGGCTAGGTACACATTGGAGAAAAGAGCTAATATATCTTCATGATGGGGCTTTTTGGACAGATTCAATGTAATGTGATTTTTATTGATGAATGTATAGTAATGTGTATTAATGTTTTATGCACATACTGTGCTGTAAATACTTATAAAATCCAGAGTGAATTCTCCCAGTCAGGAAGAGTAATATATAGGAAATTGCTAGTAGTACATGTAAATCACTTCCCAGTATATCTGCCTATCTGATATTGCCTATTCTACTCAGAGTGGTCCAACAGAAACATTATATAATCCGAGGAGGACAAATGAAAATTACAGCTTTGGTTAAATCTTAAAGGTAGCAGGAGTACGTTTCAACATTAACACAACAAACCCAACCCTACTAGGTATGGCCAATAAAAAATGATAATGAAAGTTGGGGATTTACAATGGATTATTGCCAGTTGGATCCACTTTATCTGCTCTAGTCTATAAATGAATCCATTTCACAGAATGATGACACTAGATGTGTTGAACTCTGCAAACACCTTCTTTTCTGTCCCACTGTCACCCAAGGAACAAGACCAATGTGCTTCCTTTACTAAGGCCTTTAATTTACATTTGCTGTACTTCCCCAGTGGTACATAAGTTCCCCTGTCATTTGCTACCAGGAGTTGAGCCAGGGTGACACTAAAGCCTCTACTTTCTAATGTCTGAAGTTTTCACTAAATAGATCACTTGCACATTGGCAAGTCAGAATCTTCCATGTCAATGGCCTTGACTGCACTGTTGTTACATTTCTATAATCAAGAGTGGCTTATAAATCCCAACATAATTTAGAAGACTGCAGCCAAAATCTGTCTTGGGCCTATGTAAGTTTATATCAAAACTCTCAAAACTCTAGCAGTCAAGGAAAAACTACTGTCACTTTGCTATTCCCCAAAGAGAGATCCAACAATTTATTGAACTCTTGGGTATTGGAAGTAAGTGGGCATTCTACTTGGAACATTATACTGGCTAGTCCACAAATGAGCATTCTTTGAATGGGATCCAGACCGAAAGTGTGTTTTGGAAGCTCTCCAACGAGCTCTGCATGCTCTCTAAACTACTGTCTTCTCTAAGCTGCAAGTCTTTCTGATGGATAATTTCCCTGTTTGGAGCATCTGGTAGAGGGTGGCACCCTACATTCAGTGATGCCCTTAGAGGTTTTGGACTTTTTGCCTCTGTGACACAGTTACCAGACATACACCTTTTGAAAATCAGCTATCAGCTTACTAAGAAACACTGGTCAAAACAGCATATCTCACCTTGACGGCTCTATAACTTTTCAGCCTAATAATATACCATCTGGGGTTGGGTTGACTTGGATTCAGTGACCAATAGTGGTTAACAAGGAAAGGTTCAACGATCCTCTCTTGTCAAGAAGAAATAGTGTATTCGAGAATGGTGCTGACCTGGCCCCTATAGGCATCTTTACTTTACATGAAAAGGAAAAAAAAAATGGTAATCATGTCTTTAGGGAAATCTTTATCTTCCTCTCCACCAATTGAAGCAAAGTTGTTGGCAGAAAAAGATCCTTGGTTCACAGAGGTTGCCCTAAGTGCCTCAGCTTGGTTCCCTGATATTTCAACTAAACTGACACTTAATTGTGTTCACTGGACTGCTGCAGCTGTGCCACCACACTAGCCATGCAGAATTCAACATGGACGTGATTGTTCAATTCAGTAAACCAATACTCTCCATGATGAAACTCTTTTGTTTACCCTCTCTTGAGCTGTTGTCAGTAGTAGTCTAGATTATTTATTCTGCCACCTGGTAAACTAGAGCCTGGCAGATTAGAGACACCTCTCTTTAGACCACCAACTGGGTAAACAAATCATATTGCCTATTGAACTATCTGGGCCAGTCATGGAGATGCTTACAGTGAACAGTAAGGGCCTTTTCTTTGATTAAACGAAGGCGAATCAGTCTGCTCTACTGTCTAGACTGCCACTACTCCTGCCTAGACTTACTGCCCACCAGATATGGCAACAAACCCATCACGATATATTAAGCACAAAATCAAAGACAATAGGTTTATAACACACAATCTACCACTGCTCACCAGACATGTGAATCTTACCATAAGTGGATGTTTGTCCTGTGTTATGAGAAAACACATCACATTGGGGGTTGTACTCACCTGCTCACGGCATAGTGACTAAGCCAAACTATGGACCCCTCTCAGGAGGATCAGCAGTGCTTACAGCTCTCGACATTTTTTGGATTACAGTGTTGCCGTTCCATGTCTGATCAGCATAATCGAACACAACACTGTGACTCTTTAAACTAGTCTATGCCATGTGCTCAGCTTTGTGGAGCATGTACAGCCTAACACTGGTGCATATTTTATCTGAGAGTCACATGACAATGAGCTAATAACCAAGTCACTCAATGGTATTGTTGGTATTGTACAACATTGGAAACACTTCAAAAATTGACCCAGAAAAGTTTCTGGCTATTCTTCCCTCAACTCTTCCTCTTCTACACTGTAGTAAATCAGTTTGGCCACTAAATAAAGCTTTCTCCAGAAAAAAGTCATCTCTTTTCAGTCACTTATTGCAAAAAGGATAAAGTGATTTTATATAGATATAGACATAGATATAGATATAGATAGATATAGAAATAGATAGATCCATCTATCTATATTTATCTATGTCCATCTATATCTATCTATCTATCTATCTATAGATATCTACTCTGAAATTTTGGGATTCTGCCTTGATCTTTATCGAGCATGGTACTTGTTATTTTTCCCCAATATCAACTCCAGGATGGCTTGGTTTGTACAACCTCTGTTTAATTCTTATTTAACCACCTGGATTCTTTTAGAATAGTGGCACAGTTATATCATATCTTTATATCATAAAGATAGTGACCATCTGGTCAAGTACACTGCTTGCTAAGTTCCCCTACAGTAGCCCACACTGGCCAAAGTGAGGGAAATAACAGAGCTTTATAAATTTAATTAAAATGCTTTTGTAACTTTTGCACCTGTATTAAAACTGGGAGTGTGAGTCGGGGGTGATTAAGAAAAGGTAAAGTTAAAGCTACTGTAATGAGACACAGGTATTTTATGGCACTGAAGGAAGAGCAACAAGCTGGAGCCTGGGAAAGGATCATGTTAGACCCCAGGAGACAAAATGGGAAAAGGACATTAATATTTCTTTTTTCCTTTAGACCACCCCTGGAGTATTCCTCAAGAAAAATCCTCTTATGTGTCTGTCCCAAACTATTAAGCACCTAAACTATCAAGCTGCCATAAGGCAGTTCTGGCCACCATTTGATTGCCATTCATCTGAAAATTACCAAAATCTTATCAAAAGGTAAGGTGATAACCCTTGTCCCTACACTTCCCAATGCAATTTCTGTTTTTCCCCAGTACAATTTCTGTAAACACCTTTAGTCATTTGCTTCATCCACATTCCCACTGCTGTAGCATAGTGATCTCCTGGATTGGATGAAGGTTACCTTGTTGATGGTATGGACCAGACAGACTGGACTACTGTCATTAAGTATTACCTTCAAAAAAATTGACTCAATTATTCAACTGCACTGAAACCTAAGACCTACCAGATGGTTAGGAAACAACAATGGAACAATATCAACTTGTGCTTCCAGATGACGTAGATTCCACTCCAGGAGCTTCTGTAATTGCAAATAGCTCTTTTTGGGGGGGATACCAAGTATACTCTTGGGATTATAGGTCTTGGGTGTAAGCCAAGTATTAGCTCATTTCTCTCCCCCCTGAAATGATGATTATCCTCTTAGGAGTAATCCTAAGAGATCTCCAAGATTTTAAGGAAACACTCCCAGTAGATAATGTAGCCCTTGAATCACTATTCTGTGTCTCCAAAATGAACTACACTTAATTGTTTGGGGAATCTTCCCAGAGGGGTAGCTGATTTGCTACTTAACACCAACTTCATAGTCAGTTTTCCCTACAATATGAGTCATTATAGGGAAAACAATAATTAGAAAATTCTATTAGAAAAAGAGATATAAGCGCTTGCTTTGCCAGCACATACACTAAAATTGGAATGATACAGAGAAGATCGGTATGGCCTCTGTGCAAAGGATGACACACAAATTCACGAAGAAAAGGTTATATTGTCTTTGATATTAGTTGAGGTGATCAAAGATACCACCTCAGTCCTAGAATGCATTCAGGTTAGCCTTAACTCAGTGGCCAGGGTTGTTATAGATGATATTGGCTGTAGATTTTCTACTTGCAGGGCAAGGTAGAATCTGTGTGATGTCTAATATATCCAGTTGTATCTGGATTAATGTCTTGAGCCAAGTGGAAAGGTCAGTATAGAAACTTAGGGAGAAATACACCTGGATTTCTAAGGTGGATCCAGATGGTTGAGATTTACCTAGCTGATTGGGTCCAGGACACTTGGTGTTATTACTGAATATTGCCTCATCCTGATTCTCAGAGTTGATAGTAACCTTAATTAAATGTAGTATGAGACAAATTTAACAGATTTAGTCCTAATCTCTATGAGTCATATTGATCAATACGCCTGACAGTGTAGGATACTCATAGGAAATTTTTCCAGAAGTCAAAACAGTGTTGCATCAAGAAATAAATATAGTTAGAAGACAATTCTCCATGGATCTTACTCTTCAGATATTGTTTCTCTTTGGGGCAAAGATTAGTCAGGTTTACTGTCCATTATGAAAGATTCATTTTTCCTACAGTTGGAATTCTACTCTTATAATTCAAATCATGATGTGTGAGCAGGCACTTGCCCCACTTAACATCGACTTGTGGGACACCAGCATAAAACGCTGATACTCTGATGACTCCTGTTGCTGTGAGTAGTAAACGTTTTGTTTCTGATTCAGGAGTCTCCTGTCTTCCCCCAGCACTCACAAAACTATAGCAAGCTAACTTGACACATTGGTAGGGTAAAGTCTCAGACTTTGCTGAGTTCTTGACATCTCTATTACTAATGCATACTAATTATGATTTCAGTTATATTAAGGAGAGTAGACTTTAGTCTATAGAACTTATAGTTTAATCTATACAATTTATAACATTTTCATAGGATACTAGACTTTAAAATAATTAAGTGACTCAATTAATGTGGTTATACATAAGGTTATTCAGTATGTCCTGAGAGGAACTCCGGGGACTGGTTTTAATATTTTGGAGAAACTGATAAAAAATATAGAAAATGCCCAATGACACAAATTGTGCTTGGATGTTTGCAGATAGTTTGAAGTCTGGATTTTTTTTTCCCTTTTTTTAAAGAAGTCCCACACCTAGTATGGAACCCAACACAGGATTTGAGCTCACGACCCTGAGATCAAGATCGGAGCTGGGATCAAGAGTCAGACACCCAACCAACTGTGCCACCCCTATGGCCCAGAAGTTTATGATGGATTTTTTTAAAAAGATTTTATTTATTTATTTGACAGAGAGAGACACAGTGAGAGAGGGAACACAAGCAGGGTGAGTGAGAGAGGCGGAAGCAGGCTTCCACTAAGCAGGGAGCCCGATGCGGGGCTCGATCCCAGAACTCTGGGATCATGACTTGAGCCGAAGGCAGACACTTAATGACTGAGCCACCCAGGCGCCCCTATGATGGATTTTTAATTGAGAATCCTTGCTATAGGAGAACCTATTCCTCTAAAGTAAAGGATGAGATGTTTCTCCTAGGTCAAGCTTCTGGCACCTCCCCATAACAACTGAAATAGATTATGGCATCTTCTCACTGAGTTCTAAGAAATACAACATATTCATAATCAGAACACTAGAATGTTTGAAGATCTATTGCTGGGTAGATGGGCATATTAATATATCATAAATCTCAATCATATGACTCAGATAAATTCCAAGAAATAGAAAAGCATTACCCATTTGGAATGAGTTATATATACAATTCCTCTAGCATGACTTGTTTATGAAACATAGCAAAGAATGGTTGACCAAACCTTAAGGAAATATCTTTCTATAATCTCTTATTCTTATAACAAAATGGATCAACACTTGTAATGCTAAAGTTCCCTTCATAAATGTATGGAAGAAAGTTGTACTTGGGAAAAATATTCAAAATTTTCTTCTTTGCTGGTATTAGAAAAAGGTATTGAGGGTAGGGAAAGGTTATTAGCTTGCTATTACTCAATCCCTGCTGAGCACAGTAGAACATAAAACAGGAATAAAGAAAGGAAGTCAGCTCTCCAATCCCAGCTGCAGGCTGATGAATCAGTTAGTGATTAATTGTTGCTACTAGTAATTGAAATAATCATATTTCAGAGAAGGGGGGAAAGCATTTGGTCTCTAAAATGCTTTTTTCCTCAAAATGTAATTGCTGCAATATTACTGGATGTCTTAAAAGGAGATATAAGGTTCTTAATGTAAAACTAAAAGGAATTATGATTCCCAAGATTGACCCAACATCTGGCATTAGGTTTTGAAAACCCTCTGACTGTCAAAAGCAGTGGTCTTTTTGCATCAGCCCTCTTATTTTCTTATACATATTTCGTTCAAGTTAGCTTTATAGAGAAGACAGCATAATGTAGAATGCAAAACAATAACAAACTAATATACATTACCTTAATGTCAGTAAATCCAGTGAGTTGACATTTACTCCCTCCCCTCAAAATAGTGCTTATATTTTTAAAGTAATATTAATGTGTTAATCAACAGGCTTTATCATGTTCCTAATTCTAAATGTGTATGGCCCCATGCCAAGGATTTGGAAAGTCACTGCTTTCAAGTAGTTTACTCCATAATTGTGAAGATATAGTATGTATGTAAAATGTTGCCAATCAATACGGTGTACATGAGTACCATAGAAAGATTTCTTGAAGTTATACATTTGCATTTAGTGAGCACTTCACCTGTTCAGGTCCTCTAGAAAGTTGTTTTTTTTTTTTTTTTCCAAAACTAATCTCCACAATCACCCTGAGATGAAAAGTATCATATCAATTTGAAATGATGAATAAATAGGATCAGAAAGGTTAAGTCATTCACTCAATTCCACACTACCAAAGTAATGTACAGCAATTTGTGTAAAACAATTTTCAAACGTGCTTTTGCTTGCATCTGATTGCAAAAAGAAGAGAGAGAGGTAACTCCATGTTTTAAATCCTTGGTTATAATAAAAGCCTGAGATAGTAGCATTTACGGAATAGAAGAATTATGAGGAGAAAAAAAACTGGCATGGGAGGAAAGATGAGTTTATTTGTAATATATTGTTTCTGAAGTGATACTAGGTCATATAAGAAGAAATACCCATGAGCACATAGAGATAAAAGATTCTAGTTAAAGAAAGAAATCAGTATTGGACATGTGGGTATGGTATTCAACAGTGTTTCAATGACATAATGTAAAGAATAGTAATAAATGAGCAACCATATGTTATGCATGCAACTCTTCACATTAAAAAATGGAATCTATTTCTTCTCCCCTTGAAACTGGGTTGGTTTTGGACATGATTTGACCAATCCAATGTGGTGGAGTGATGCTGTACTAGTTCAGGGTGTAGGCTTTATGAGATATGGCATTCTTTTGCTATCCTGAGGCTCCTGGTAAAGAAGACCAGGCTGTCCATCTGGAGAAAGGAGCCATGTGAAGAGAGGAGCCCCAGCCAATAGCCCAGCAGTACGGTCCCTGACAAGTGAGTGAGGCCATTCTTGATCCTCCAACTCAGCTACCATCTGAATAAGTAAACCCTGCTGACATAACAGAGCAGAGATTAATCATCTCTGATGGGCCCTGCTTAAATTCCTGAACCACAGAATTTTAATTAATAAACATGTTGCATTTTATCCACTTAGTGTTAAGGGAGCATGTTACACTGCACGGTACTGCTGAAACACAGAAGGGGACTAACAATAGGTAATTAAAGAAATACTTGCTTTTTCTTCCTGTCACATAATAAAGCATTCTATTAAGAAACATAAAACAGGAGGGGCACCTGGGTGGTTCAGCCGGCTAAGCATCTGCCTTCAGCTCAGTCCTAATTCCAGGATCCTGGGATTGAGCCCTGCATTAGGCTCTCTGCTCAATGGGGAGCCTGCTTCTCCCTCTGCCTCTGCTTCTGCTTGTGTTCCCCTCTCCTCTCTCTGTTTCAAATAAATTAAAAAAGAAAATCTTAAAAAAAAAAGGAAAGAAAAAAGAAACAAACAGGATTTAACAGGATAGAGAGCTATCAAGGAAGTGATAGAGAAATATCTTCATTGGGTAGTCAGAGGCTTTCTGAAGAGGCATCATTTGAGTAGATAAGGAAGTTAGAGAATGAAATGGATAACAATGATTGATCATGAATATCAGAGAAAACTTAATTCCCAAATATTTGATAATATGTTCTAAGCAACACATCCAAAATCAAATTCACCATCCCACCTATATTTGTATCATTATAGAGGGCCCTTCCCACTGTCTTTTCTTTTCTTTTGTCTGTATCACCATTGGTGGCTGGGTTATGGACATTGTGGAGGGTATGTACTATGGTGAGTGCTGTGAATTGTGTAAGACTGATGAATCACAGACCTGTACCCCTGGGGCAATTAATACATTATATATTAATAAAAATAAATAAATAAGCACAATATTTTAATAAATAAATGAATAAATAATAAATACATGAATATCAATTCAGAAACCACCTTCTCCAGAAAGACCTACCTAACTTTCTCATCTGGTCTAGTGTTCTCTTTTTTTTTTTTTTTTTTTTTTTTTAATTTATTTGTCAGAGAGAGAGAGAGCAAACGAGCAAAGGCAGACAGAGTGACAGGCTGAGGGAGAAGCAGGCTCCCTGCCGAGCAAGGAGCCCGATGTGGGACTTGATCCCAGGACGCTGGGATCATGACCTGAGCCGAAGGCAGCTGCTTAACCAACTGAGCCACCCAGGCGTCCCTCCAGTGTTCTCTTCTACGTCATCACAGCCACCTATATTTTCTTGTGTGAGAGAATCAAAAACATGATGCAGTTCTTTTTTTTCCTTTAACCTAATCTCACACCATTAAACTTAAAGCTCATTTTTAACCTGGCTAACCTCACAATATGCATCCTGTAGGTGAAACGGCAGTAGCTTTCTTGCCTCTAGTTACACCGGGCCAGCTTTCTTTTATTCTTCTACTTTATCTCCCATTGGATTCCAGCTTAAGCACATCACTAAAATTTATATTAAATCAAGAAAAAAGCTTTTGACCAATGGCTGCCTAATCTGTCACTGAAAGGTAGCAACAAAACAAAGCTTTTATCAACCAGAAAATGTACTGTGCTTCCTTTGGGAAGGCAAAAAAGACAGCAGATATAGAAGCCTTACTCAAAGGAGGAAAAAGAAACTGAAGGATTTTCAGAGTAACACCTGTCAAATGGAGCCGTAATGTGTACTATTTGACAAAATAGGCTGGTGACTGTCAAAATAAATAATAAACCTTCCAGCTCTGACTAATGACTGAACTATCCTGGAAGACTTGAGGGAAGCATCCAACAAAATCCAAAATTGAAAGAAAAATTGGAACGGTCGGCCCAGCCTCCTAGCAGCTAAATTTGAAATAATTTTGGAAAAACTCAAACTATTCACCAGGTTCCATGGCAGAGGGGAAAGTTCCAACTCTTCTGATTGAACATTCCACTTTCGTTAGGAAATCGCATCTCTTCTGATGGAGTGCCAAGAAGTTGGTCTCTGCTTTTTCAATACAGAAACAATCCTGCCGTGACTGTGGCATTCTCTATGCAGACTTTGAGTGGACTGCCAAGAATATCATCAGGAAGAGCAGCCAGAGCTGGACCCCTTTGTATGCAGAGTGGGGCAAACTGCAAAAAAAGCGGAGATCCAGAGAAAGCCCATTTTAATAACTTTTCACTTCCATTTCTTCCCAGGAGAGGCACCCATTTTCCTTTTCCCATAGCTCCTTAGAGGGTCATCTTATTTTCCCTTTCCAGCAAGCAAGGTTTCCTAACATGATTACAATGAAAGCTGCCTGAGTGTCTGCTCATAATGTTCTGACCCTTTCCAGGGGCAGTTTCACTTAAACAAATTGTTTTTTAAAGGCCCACAAAGACTCGATAAATTGCTGCTCTAAAACTCAATAATAAATCACAAGTGGAAAAATATATTGTTAGTAGAAGAATTTTAAACATCTCAAAAATAGAGTCCTGCAAAAACCATCTTGCTTCAGCAATTATCCACTTATGCCTCAAGTTCTAAGTAGCAGAGGTAAGTACTGGTTTGTACCTCTGCTTGACTCCTTTAATTGTGCTTTTGTTCCCAGGAGAAGATATTCTCTGGGCTCCCTAAGTCAAAGTGTTAGCGAAAAGAGAAAAAAACACTAAACGGAATATCTGCTTTTAAGAGGGGCCTGTCTGGATATTATTTAGCCTACAGTAACATGGCTTGTTTTCTTACTTAATTTTATTTATTTATGTTCTTTCATTATTTATTTCTCCTTCATCTGTTTTATACATTAGAGTATATTGACTCTAGTTCCAAATATGTTTTTCATAAGGATCTGATTGTCATAAGTAAACCACTTTGAGACATGAAATAAGCAAAATATCAAATAAAAAACATACATTTATTATTTGTTCATTTCTAACCAAACATATCTGCTAACATCTATAATTTAAAAAAATCCTGACCCTTTTTGCTGTTTGTTTTAAGCATTAACTTGGAGATTTGTGCTAGTCTAAAACTGCATTTCTACATTATATTGATTGTCATATCCATTTAACAAAAAATCAGAACAAATTCTGATTGCGGAATGAATATCTAAACTCAGGACCATTCCAGACATATGGGTAGCAAGTAACTGTCCATACATGTCTGTAAGTAAAGTAAAAAGTTGGTTCCTTTCAATATCCACGACTCACAAACGGACAGAAATTAGGATGCCCTTGCTTCCTACCCAGTGATTTCAACATTCTAGGATAATTTGATTCACCAACCCATTTGGTTGATCCATCCTACACTGATAGAAGATGATCCAGCCCAGTCAACATCATGTCCAATGTATATCCTATACTTCCTGCAGCAATTATTCTATTTGGCAGGACGCTCTTCTCTAAAGCCTTCTCTGCTCATTATTCTTGCTTCCTCTGCAGGGTCAGTAATGTGTCTGCCAGTAAAGTGTTGTCTCCTTCCATTTCCTATTCCCATAACCACAAGGAGTAGAAGCAGTTCCCCTGTGGAGGAAAAAACATTTGTCCATTAATAACCACACTAGTCTAGCAATCAAATCCCATGTTGATGTTCTGGTCATTTTTAACGTGGACTATTCTAACCACATTCGGTGCTGTCTCCAAAGCTTTATTCTTCATTCCAGTTTAAAGTGATCTGCATTCTGCAGATCAAATCATTTTCTAGATGGATTTAAGTTATCCCCAGGGGAAGGAAGACCCTGGACTTGTATATAGGGAATATGGTGTGGAATGAGGAGAAGAATCTCTAAAAGAGGCATTTGAATATACCACATGACAGAGACCCAACCTAATAATTTGTGGGGTGGGGGGTGGGGGTTGTTTTTGTTTTTTGAGTTTTGTTTGTTTTGTTTTGTTAAATTTTTTTTCATTCCGGGGATCAGGAAATTTCAAGATCTTATTATGATTTTATGACTACATTCGACACATTATGGGAAGTGGGAATTTGCTCTGTGTCTCTCCTTATTACAAAGTCTTGAAAAATATTTTGTGTGACTTTTGCAGGCTGAAAAAGTCACCGAGGAGTACTGTCAAACCATTGTTCATAAACTCCTACTTTGATGCAGCCAAATCCACAGAGAGAACTTCTAAGAAGTTCCTTGAGCAATTGTTACATTGTCCACCAATATCTGCAGATAAGAATACAAGTAAGGAATGTAAGAATACAATTAAGGAATCATGACAATGATAGAAAAAGAGCAACTGTTTGCTACTTTTGGAAACTTTGTTGAATTTCCTGGCATCCTGGACATTTGGGGGGCTTATATTTTGGAATTACTATAGCCCTCTATGAGAAAGTTAATTCATTACCAAAAGGTGAGCCATTTCCTGTCTACTCAGTTATGGAATCAAACTAAGTACTATTTTATCAAAGGAACATTGGCTGTCACCCAGCGTTAATCATTTTCAGAACAATTATGATTTACTTTAGACATAAGGCTGATGGATCTCTGTTTCCAGATTTCATTTTGGCAACTTGGAGCCTTACCTCATACGTAAGATTATTGCTGAAAACAGTGCTTCTCCAGTTTGTCCTCCTCCATTCTTTTTGTGTCTATCTTTAAAAAAATACAATTAATTACATTCAAGCCAGCAAAGCTATATGACTGCCAGTGCTAGCTCAAATATTGTTTGCATATAATCCTACACAGATGTGGAGCCAATAGGGAGCTGGATGACTGTGTGCTTTTACACATCTTTTAGTTAAATTAAAAACCCAAAAGCTAGATCTTGTATTCTGGGACAACATGTGAATTTGACATTTCCTGGAGGTTATTAGAACCATAAACCAATGGCTAGACTATATTCGTCCATTTAAGTGGTTTGTGACCATGAAAGACTAAATATTTACAATGTCCCTTATCCTTGGATACAATATAATGATTTCATCATTTTAATAGCTCTGTACTCAAATGTGGTTGCATCCCACTTAAATTTCAGAGACATGCATTTCAAATAATTTGGGTCTCATTAACCATTTGAATAAAGCCCAAGAGTGACAAAGCACACAGCAAGAGTTCAAGGTGTTGAAATTAAGATTTTAGTTTTGATTTGTGTCTTCTCTCCTGAATCTTACATAATTTACCAAATTTTGCTGTAAATATATTGATAAAGAGAGATCTTTTTACACATACAGTTCATTGGAAGAAAGTCACTTTACAGATCCCCAGCATCTGCTTATAAATAAATGCCTGGTTGTGCACTCAATAGAGATCAATCAGGTGACCCAATGTGAATGAACCAGCACAACTGCTATAGAACCAATTGAAGCCATGTACCCTCACTGAAAGCTGCTTGAGTTACTTTGTTGTTTATAGGAAAACAACAGTACTATAAACCACACAAAAAAAATCATCTAATCATTTGCTTTACCTTTTAGAGTTCTAAAAATGCCTGAATATTCTTCCTCTCATTATTTCCCTATCTACATTCTTAAATCTTGCTGTTTGCTAGAAAGAAAAATGAGTTGGTTATATTGGCAAATATTATTCCCCACCTCCTTCCTCTCATGTATGACAAAAACTAAATCTGGTTTATTTTCAACATAGAAATGTAGGAACAACATTAACTAGTTCCTTTTGCATTTACCCCTATTTATCACAGCTTTTCACTTATATTAATACTCATTGTTTTGCATAAAAGAAAAATAAAACATAACAACTGATGTAGACAAATAATGTCTACAAATAAATTTATGGTTACCTCCCATAAAGTGCACAAAGGATATGATCTATTAGAACTTTTGTGCTAAGACTTTTGGAATGCTCTGTTCATAGTAGTTGACCTCAACAATTATTTCATAAATCATTATCATAAAGCACCTATCAAAAATGTTTTATAATACCTTGGTTGGATCATCTGTCAAGCCATAGTTTATGTCATGATGAGGTTAGAGTCAAAATGAAAGAAATAAAAGATAAGAGATTTTTTATTGTTTATAATATCCTGATCCTTAATGAATATTCAAAGAAAGTCATGTACATATAAAAGGATAATATTTCTTTTTACCCCCTAGCAGAGGGAAACTCACACATACTCACATGTGATTGAATGTAGTGATTATATAATGAATGCTATGATATACTGGAAAGATACATAGGCTATAAGTTAAACAAAACAAAGCAAATATTTTAAACAAAACTAAAACTCTCAATTATTTGTTGGCTTTAATGCTCAATTTCCTTATCTGTTATATGGGAACAACATCCATAGTGTACTACTTTGAAAAATCTTTGAAAGCATAAAATGAAACAATGTGCCTGAAATCACTACAAAAATAAAAATCAATATGTAATGAGATGACATTAACTCACTGATAGGGTTGGTAAGTGAAGATACATGAGCAAGACCCTGTGTCTGCCTTTTCAGAGGTCTCATACACTGGAAGAATCAGACCCATAAAATGTCATGGGTGTCTTTCTCCGATTGACAACTATCACATGATCTCCCTGATATGAGGAAGTGGAGATGCAACGGGGGTGGGGGTTAAGGTGGTAGGAAAAGAAAAAATGAAACAAGATGGGATCGGGAGGGAGACAAACCAAAAGAGACTCTTAATGTCATAAAACAAACTGAGGGGGGTGGGGGGGAGGGGGGTTGGGAGAGGGGGTGGGGCTACATTATATGTTTAAATAAAAAAGCTTAAAGAAAAAAAAATGTCATGAGTGAAACAGTAGGAAGTACCTTGGAACACATCAGAAAACCATATAGGAGAGACAACATTTAGATTTGATATGGGTGATAAAGGAAGGGCTATTCAAGTGGAGAAGAAAGAAGACAATATTTCAAGAAGAGGAAACAATATATACACATACAGATACACGTGAAAACTCACAATGAGTTCATCAAACCTGTGGCTGAGATGGGGGAACAGGAAGGCAGTGATCGAGAGGTTCTTGAATAAAAAAAACTGATATATCAGAGTTATTTATGTATTATGTTGATGAGTCAAGTTCATTACCCAATTGATGGAAAATTCTTGGATTTTTAAAGTGAAAAGTTGTATAATATGATGTATATTTTTTTTAAAAAATCCTCAAATTAATAGGCTATGTGGACCTATTATGGAAAGAATTGGTAGGTAGACTACAAATCAAAAAATTGTTAGGCAGTTATTACCGTTATTCAGAAAGAATAGATGAACAATCTATGTTAATTTGATTGTTTTGCAAAAGTTGAAGGAGAGGTAAATTGAGAGAAATGTGGTAGGATTAGTAAGATCTGGTAACCACTTTACCGGGGAATAAAGGAGAGGTAGTAGTTTGTTGGTGTATTAGGGGTGTGTGATGTATAAAATGGTATAATTCTCTAAGTATGCACTTAAAACTCAACCAGTAAGAAAGGTATCCACTGCTCTAGTGTAGTTCTCCATGATGTTTTCCAATAACCAGCTCATTTCCTATTTGGCCCCTCTTCCTCCCAGCACAAAGGCATTTTAAAAATATGTACAGCAGATGCAGTTGGCAGTCCCTTCCCTTTGGTAATTTCTGAGATGAGATATGGAAGATTTAGGAAAAATCCCACTGCCCCTACTCTTTCTTATCACATTCTCATTTGAACAGTGCTCAGTTAAATCCTGGGATTTCTTTTGGCAGAGGTCTTTCCTACATAATTGGTGGAGTGGTTGTGAATCACTATGACATGCATCTCCGGAGGGTCTCCTTTTTCACCCAGTTCACTGATATACTTTGCTCAAGGGTGCAAATGTTCATGATAGCAGCTTACTCAACTCATCTCTTTCCCGGTGTTTGATGCATGGTCTTCGGATGCCTGCATCATTGCTGCCTGGACATCTCACACTCTCACCTCCAATGAGGCAGGAATCGAATGTAATTAATTCCTGTCTATAACATTCAGCCCTGCCTCCTAAAAATATGGACATTTAATAAATGTTTTGGTGATAATGGAATAATTTATCTCTTCTAGGGTGCATCCTTTTCAACTGAAGCAAGAACAGCATACATTGTACTGGTTTAGGGAGGATAAATGTAATTCCATGACAATTAAAAATGATAGGAGGAGAAAAAACCCATCCATCTGCCTAATGACTAAACTTCAGTAGTGAAGAATTGATAATTCCAGAGGAATTTGTTAGTGAAAGAGTCTTTTATTTTAATACATTTTAGAAATTCTGGGGAGTCTGACTATCCCTGCTAACACAGTGGTATCAAGCCATTTAAGGCAACTCATTGAACTCCAGAAAAGGACAGGATTTATATTTTCACGTTAGAACAAAAGAAAACATGATTTTTTTTTCTGCTTAAGTTAGTTCAAACTCTGTTCATATTGTTTCCAGTATGGTACACAAACACAGAATTTAAGTTACAAACATATGCCTCTGTGTATGTGTATATATGTGTGTATACAAAAATATAGATATAGATATGTAGATATATGTATATGTAGACTATGTCTCTCTATATATATTCAGTCACAGACAGTATATGTATGACTTAATATAGAATATATATATATAATTGTTTTTTATGGTTTATTATCTGGAAAGATGTTCATATTCAATTTTCCAAATCTCAAAGCTACTTATCAACTGAAATGGATAGTAAGTTTTTATTGATACAAACTTAAGAACTACACCATTTTATTATTGTGTTAATTTGTGTATAGGTCTGTTTGTTTGTTTGTTTGTTATACCTACACAAATTGAACTGTACAGTTCCTAGAAACTGTTTGCTGGAAACCTGGTTGATTGGTTAAGGTCTCTTTTGCTAGTCACATAATCAGCACTGTGAGCTTGGAATCAAAAGAAAAAAAAGCTAAAATAAAGTGAAAGGAAGTTTTTTAATTCTCACCTGAACACATTTTATACATTTCTTATATTTAGGTTAATATGTCTTGTCAAACAACAGGAAAATTAAAACTGTAATTTTTGTAATGTAACCTATGTCCTAGTCTATTGAGTAATTTTTTCTTGTTCTGTTCCCAGAGTGAAGGAAGTTGTACTGGTTATCTCAATGACTTAGAAAAAGCATTACCTGCATATTTTCACATCTAACTTATTGAAGCACATTATCTCATGTCAAGTCTATTAAAGCTGCTATGGTGATTGTACCATATTTGTTATTAAGATATAATACAAATTCAATTTAATTCTTTTGCTGCAGCGATTGTTGTGGTCGGTTGTGAGCTCTAAAAAGAAACAATATAAGCAAGTCACTAGCTTTTAGTCTACATCAGAAATAGAATATTTAAAATTTTGTTTATAGAATTTTAAATCCTGGAGTTGATTTTATAGATACTACAGAAATACTACTTAAGGGACACATTCTTATTTTAGAAAACGTAGTTCTCATTTTATCATTTATATTTATCTTCCAGTAAACTTGCTTTTTCCTTTGATTTAATTTTATCCACTGAAAAATTGCCTCTGATGTGTTTTGCATTTCTCTCCCCTTCTTCAGATCTGTCCTTACATGTTTCACAACCAGCAGATTTATTCTGGTGTTGTTAGCAATTTCCTCCACCAAAGAAAGTTATGTTGTTGTTGTTGTTGTTGTTGTTTTTTCTGTGACTCGCTTGCAAAGATTTAAAAGAAACTGAGCTATATTTCAGTTCGAACTGACATTTCTGTCCAGTTCAGTTACTTAGTTATTTCTTTTAAAATTTAATTTTTGTGGCTCAAAAGAAATAACCATTTTTAGTTTATATTGACATTTTGAGACAAAGTAAATTACTATTCCTAATAGTCTTTTACTAGAGTTAACATTTTTTATTTATATACTTGATTTTTAAAGGTTTTCTGAATTTATAATTAGATTTATTATGTCGTCGAATAAAATAAGTTCAAAAGTGTGTGTATCTAGTTTTATATTACTAATCAATAGAAAAATAGCATTAGAAACATAAAGTTTAATTTTTCCCACAGGGGGACCTCTTCGGATCTAAGTGCTGCCACTCTGCCCCCTCTGAAATGTAATTTGAATTACTTGGACTTTACTTTTTCTCTTTGTGAAGGTAGGCTCAGAAGACTTGCACTTTAATGCCTTAAAACTCATGCTTATTGAGGGAAAAATATTGACTCCCTAGTATGTTTCAACATTGACAACACAAATGTTACCAAAATAAAATTAATAATAATAAGAACTTACCAAGTACTTTATGGGTGCCATACATTGTGATCAGGCACGTATCAGTAAGGACAGGATAGGTTTTGCTACAGAAAACCCATTCCAAAATCATAGGTTGATGTCCAGTATGGGTCATCGAGAAGGCCTAAGCTAAAGAAAACCTCTTCTCAGTAAATATTTCCATAATAATTCTAGCAGGAGAAAGAAGATATATTAAGTCTTAATTGGCTTTTCTTAAAACTTCTGCATGGGAATCCCTTCTGTCCACCTTTCAGGAGCCAAAGCAAGTCACAAGGTCATGCCTAACTCAAGAGATGGTAAAAAGTGTAATCCTATGCATGCATCAAGGGGAAGAAACAAAACATGCATGCACAGCCCTAAGGACTTGAGGGTCTTCTTTAATTCACAAATCAGCTTCTCTAGCAAGCATTAGGACTTTCTGCCAGCTTTATCAAGGTATATTCCCTTACATTGCTCTATTTTTTTTTTTTTGATTACTTGTAAATGTATGAAATTTTGAAGATCTGGGCATGGGTAGGTATGGATACAGCTGTAGCTAGAATGCACTGTCTATAAAGGCAAGAACATTGTGCATTTGCTTTTCCTCCTTTTTACTTTCCTTTTTATTTTTCTTTTCTCTTTACTCTATCACCAATACCTACATTGGCACCTGTCACATAAGAAAAACATCAATGCTAAATACATAATGAATGAATTATATCCATTTTACAAATAAGGAAACTGAATCTTAGCAGTTAAGTCACTTAAGATGACATCGATATGAAGTAGCAGAGCTGGAATTTAGAGCCCAAGGGTTTAAACCCTCACTTGTAGAGCCCCAGTGCTTGATAAGGACACAGGCTCGTGGGAAAGATGTATGTAATTGTGAGGTACCATGACTAACGCTGGAAGAGTAACATATAGGAGCTACAATGGAATTACAGAGGGAGTAGAATCTATCAGGGCATAGCATTTCAAAGGTGATAAAAAATAGCAGGAAGAAAGGTTTTACAGAGGAGTCTATGCTGGATTTTAAGTGAGATCTTGAAGATGTGTTTACTATTTTGTTTGAAATTACTTCTGTGACTTTCTACTATGAGTCAGACATGTGTTAGGAGCTAAGGATACAAAAATACCCAACGCAGAAAAAAATCTTTGCCCTTCCAGTGCCTCTAATCTCATCGGATAAGTGCCATTCGGGCACAGGCAGACGAAGTCTCCCTTCAGTGAGATGCTGGCAGTCTTATCTACAGCTTTTGGAGGGATAGGTGTGGGTAAGAAAGAGGAGTTTTCACAGGAGTTAAATGAGCACATATTGACAGGACCAGACCCAGCAGAAAGGTCTTTTAGAGCCATTGACTTCAAAGGCTTCCCAGCACATGACCATGGAGCCAGATGAAACAGGGCCTGACTCTGTCATAGTCCTTCTCCTCTCTTCACTAAAGCATCCCCCAATGATCCCAGTGATATTCTTTCACATTGCTTTGCGGGCAGCCAGAAAACAACAACAACAACAACAAGCAACAATCCAGCTGTCATAAGACAGACTTATGGCAAGAATCCAGGAAGAAAATACTTAAACTATCAGTCTTCTGCACTTAGAAGGCTGTGAAATTTGACTCCTCTGAAATAAAAGGGAAAAGTATCATTCTCATCCACAACATACTTTGATTACCTACTGAGTTCAGGGCATGTTTTCTACATTTTGGTTAAGGGACAGCAGATGATACGGGAATGGTAGATAAAGAAACATTTGATATTCTCAGCCCGAAATAAGCACTAAAGGCACTAAGTCTGTTGACACTCAGAAGAAGAAAAGACATCTATGGGATGCAGTAGATGCTGGGATCAGACCAAAAAAGCAGCACTTTCCAGACAAGTGGGAGAAGGAGTTACCAAAGTGAGGAGCTATTTCATTGACGATTATGTGTGGCTGCCTATAATAGAAAACCCCAAAATAACAATGTATTTAGAAGAGATAAATTTTAGTTATCTCTTACTAAAAAGTCCATAAATGCAAAATACAAAATGACCTGATATTTTCCCAGGATCCTCTTTTTGTGCTGTCATTTATTCTGGAGGGAAAAAAAAAAAAAAAAAAGATCGCATTCTCGAAGGAATAAGTGGCTGGGAGTTAAATAAAGGAACTATTTATGAAGGCGTGAAAAAGTTTAAGAACAACAAAAGAGGTTGAGGGTCCCAAAGACTAGCAAGGGTGGAGGGGAGCCAACACTAACCCCAGACAGTTACCAAGTGTTTGATGTATGGCCATAGGAAAAGAAGGTGTGGTCTTAGAGAGTTAACATAACTATTGCTTAATCAGCTCAGCAGACAGAAGGCCCAGGGGATGAAATAATAATCAATCTCCTATTGTCTTCCATTTTATTAGCTACCACTGGCCAAACACAAGGCTTAGAAACTTCAAGGCCAGGGAACCAAGGATACGCTTTTGGCTTTGCAGAGTGCACAACAGGATAGAAGAGAGTGAAGAGCTGAACTGGAGGAACAAACATAGAATAATCAGCACAAATAACCCGTCAGCATTGAACCCCTCAGAATCGCTTCTTGTCTGCTTTTCCACTCTGGGCAACTTGAATCATAAAATTACTGGGTGTCCCCTGAGTAGGCAATCAGAGTTCACTCACCCAAACCTAGGTATATACCAGGAGCTAGTTTTCAATGGAGAATAATTGCTGGCGGTGATCTAATCTAAAACCCAAGCAGCCTCTGTTGTGATTCTCATGTTTGGATGTGGCAGAGACCTCACAAAGAATATGTACCACAGTCCCTTTCAGGACAATTGTGCCTGTTGGGTTATAAGGTCCATACGTCAGGAGAACTTGCACCATGGCCTAGACCTGCTGTGTAGCTGTCTTTTGCTTTAGGACCCACTCAAAATTGTACCTGTAAATGCTACCTGGTAAATATATTAAAATAACATGCCCCAATATTTTATATACATATAAAATACATATATTTATATATATATAATATATTATATATTTAAATATGTATTTAAATATATTAAAATAACATGCCCAAATATTTTATATATTTTATGTATTTGCTCCAAATTCTAAAGAAGTTAACTAAGCATTCATTTTTTCTTTTTTGGTAGGAAATAAAAAGTGTAGCAACTTGTCTTCCACTTTAGGAGAGCATCCCTTGGACATGCCCCACCTGGGACCCCAAGAGGCTTCATGGGTTTTGTATCTCATTAAAAGCAACTATGATGCTTGTTACTTCCTTCTTATCTGCTTCAATTAGCATAATGCTGTGAATCAGCATGTAGTCTATGGAATGCTACAAGTAAACAATGAAGTTTCTGCTATACTCGATTAAGACAGCAAAAGATTTGTCATATAACTAAAAAAAAAAAAAAATGGTAAATACTGCTACTGTTCCTAAGACATGAAGATACCTGGTTTCTGATTGTGTTGATTAGCTGGCAGTTAAAGACAGTGTTTTTAGGGTAAATAGCATACCAGGTCATTTGCTCCAATAAGATACCATGTCCAGATCATCTGGCTAAGGTTGTTATTATCATTCATATCAATATTCATTATCCAAGACCCCGCTAACTTTTGCAGTAAACAGGAAAGTTAAGTGGGTATAAAATAAAAACATTTACTCTGTTATCTGTCTTTTAAGTTCTTGATGGTGTCTGCAACACCCACCAAGACTGTGGTATTTCTTTTGATCTAGCCTCTGGGGGGAGGATGCTGTGAGAGGAAATTGTGTGGAACATTTCTACAATAATTACTATTGCTATAGATCTCCATGGCTGATTATAGTAACTGTGCTCACTATATTTCTGAAGGTTACCTGCCGGCACCTGGTCTCTGCCACTTTGGGATCCCTAATTCCATTGCAGCAGAGCTCACTGTCGGCTCTAGCCTCATTCAATAGTGGAGAGAACCAATATGAGAACTCTGCCAGTGACTCAGTATATATCTTTGCTCCAAGTATTTCAGGACTAGAGAGGTAACAACAGACACAACCCCAAAGAATTTAAGGTAAGATTGACTTTTCCAAGGGTTCATCTTTCACTTAATCTCCACTAACCCCTGATTGGACCAGTGGACCCTGGTTCTATTCAGAGTCATTACCTAATAATCACAAATGGTCTGGTTATTTGCTTTTTTTCAGTCACATTATGAAGGGTTAAGCCTCCAGAAAGGAGTTGGAAGGAAACTCATGGTATAAAGAGTTGAGGCCCTTTTCAAGGGTCTTTCCTCAAATAGGGCTGGCCTCCCTGCCGATTAAGTCATTCTGGTCTGTGAGATAATTTAAATTTAGAATTGAATAAGAGGCCATGAACCCCACTACAGTGCTTCCAAGTCTTGTTTTTGCTCGGCAGACCTGGAATTTTTCTGCTTATCTAAGTCAAACAGCACATTAGGAGGCTGCCCAGCAACTTTATTCCCAGAGCTCTGGGAATAATTAGCCACCACTATAGACCTCTGTGGCTAATTATGGTAATTGTGTCCACTCTGTTTCTAAAGGTTACATGCCAACACCTGACCTCTACCACTCTGGGGTCCCATCATTTCCACCAGGGAACCTGATTCCATCACAGCAGTGCTCATTGTCTTCTCTGGCCTACAGAGAACAACGTCTTCTCATGAATTCTGGTGATTCCCCCAGCGATGTATTCCTTAATGCCTTAGTGAAGAAAATTTCCAACAAGATGACACCTCTCCTGGTGTAGTAGCAATTTCCTCCTGGAGGTGGCTCTGGTTTATCTGTCTGTGCTATGCTTGGACTTCATTCTCATTTGGGGCATGGAGTGTCCCAATGAGGGACATTGGGAATATATGCTGAAGAGAATCAGCATCTCTTTAGGAAGTAACTGCACCAGGTAACATCATTTTAAGTTTTGTTTTGTTGTGGTTTTACTTCTTAATGTGAGAGAAGACTGAGTCTCTCAGACAGGAACAAGTAGTTGGAGAGGTAGGATGGTGGGAGGAGCTACACATCACAAAGGTATGTTCGGGCAGATTTGAGGGTTCAGATTCTCAGCTTCATCTGTGTAAGAACGACCCAAAGGCATATCCGTGGGATCCGTTTTTCCCCCAACCACACCCCTCTTAACTTGCCGTTTAAGAGATCTTGTGGGACTGCACAGCTTAGTTTTGCAAATCTGCAACTTTCACCATCAGTCTTTATCCCTGTTTACACAGGGTCAATACTGATTAGAGTTTCAAAACATATTGGCCATCCAGGATGTGGTAAAAACCCATGTGCTACAGTTTCGGAAAGACTTGAGTTCGAATCCTTCTTCTATTAGAATTGCTGGTTGTCTAACTAGTTACTTAACTACCTGGGCCTCATTTGTTTTATTGTTAGAATTCGAGCACTTTTTTTTTTTTTTTTTTTTTGTCCATGGAAAGTGTAAGGAGTAAACGAAAGGACACGTGTGATGTTCCTAGTAAAAGTAGTGCCCTCTGAATTCCTGAACCCTCCCCTTCCCATCCTTTCCTTTATTTTCTTTCTTCCCTTTTCTTTTACTTGCCTCAGTGTAACTTCACAGAATATTCTACTATAGTTCCTCATTTATTTCAAGAATTCAAAACCTTCGACATTCCCTGCCTTTAAAAAAATATAGAAGTGCTGGAGACACCACTGAATGTCCTTGTTCTGTCACCAAACAGGGAAAACATTACCAGAGAAAGTATTAATAAAGCGTTGTGAACATCTTGGGAAAACAATAACTCAAATATTTATGCAAAATTTTGCAACATTAGCTATGTAAACAAAGTGAAAACAAGTTTTATTAGTGATCATAAATATTGCAGATTTCAATTCTTTTAATTTAAGGACACTGTTTCCTAAGTATAAATAGGACTTGGAAATCTCTAAGAATTTCAATAATTGAGTTTATGCTCCATGCCCTTTGGGGGCTAATGCTAAATCTGATAGGTGGGTTATCTTTTTGATTTTCTGTTAATATTTCCTCATTAATCATTTGAGAAGAGTTAACAGTGCCAGAGGGAAAAGATCTTTTCTTTTTTTCTTATTTTTATTTACTATACAAACAGCCATTTGTTTGATTCTGGTTTTATTCAGTGATTCCAAATTGGTCAATAAAATGCTAATGATTACCAACATACTATATTTCTCACTTGGAGATCATCATTTAATTCTAACGAATGCCAGTTGGATCCTTGTTAAAACAGCAGGAACTAATTCATATATTTGAGTGAAATAAATAAAGTTTGATTGCATATTTGTTCCACTCAGCTTTGATAACCAGCACTGTTAGAGGTTCATCATATAAATTAGCTTGGAAAACGCCTGATAACCAGATCTCCCTGATGAAACGGACATGTCAAAATAGACATGTACTTAAATATCATTTGTTTGTGTCCACTGTAAACAGCCTCTAGACTTTGGAACTGACATTCTGAAATTCTAGGGCAGCTCTATGAAAACTTAAAATGCCCCATAATAGAGACCTTCAGGAGCTTATAGATATACAGTCTTTTCCAAAGGGTCTCCTCTGTGTGTAAACCCCTGACTCACAGTTCAGAAATCCTCTTAAGATAAAGGATAATCCTAGAACTTCACAAGGTGATCTGAGGGAAATGCTTAATGTTCACTTTGAAATAGACTTTCATAAGGCCTCTACTTTGAAGCTTCGTTTCATTTCTTGGAGAAATCTATACTTCCAGAAATTCATCCATAAATTGATTTCTGAGAAATCATTTCTCAGGGTTTGCTTTCGGGAAATATGACCACTGTCTCATCTATGATAAATTCATGTCACTAACATCTCAATATAGTCTTCCCATCTGCTGTTTACATAAGATCAGCAGAGTGTCTATGTATTTACCCTACCAACGTCTCATTTTGTAGCTTCTTTTTCCAATAGCCAAGAAAGTATGGAGAAGTAGAATTTTACTTGTTTATCTCAATGTTTTACCAAATATCACATAAGAAACACATGTCAAGGTAATTTTCTTTTACTTCTTTCTTTCTTTTCCCTTCATAAAATTTGATGTACTTTCATAACCAATAACAAGCAAGGATCACAGCAGAACTGAAAATTTAAATAAATGTAAAATGACATGTCATGAACCTATTATTCAGAATTGAAGAGAACAGTAAAGAAAATAAAGACATCGTGAAAATAATTTTCATAAGTTGGTAAGGACATTTGATGATTCTTAGCTGCTGATTACTAGCTGTTTACACTTGCCAGCTATCTTTCTGCTTCCTCCTTTTTCACTATCTTGCATATTCAGAGAGCCCATATTTAAAGCAGTTTCTTTAATACAAATTTCACATTTGGCGATCCTTTTCCCTAGATACTTTATGTGTTTGTTAGAGATCAAACATTTTCTGATGTCTGAATGGAAACAAAAAAATAGAGTAAGTGTGCAGAACTTTATACAGGGCTCTTCTTAATAAAGTGGAAAGTGAGTATGAAAATTTTAAGGTTGTATTGAAAAAAAGCTCAAATACTTCTCTGTTATACATATAAATTTTCCATTATTACTGACAGTTTTTGATTAAAATTTTGTATTTTTAAATTCCAAAGTGTCAAGGTCAGCAATGTTATTACATTCATACACATATGTGCACAATGGTTCATCTCAGCTGAGGTGACCGGCCAGGTCAGACTGCTGAATCTTTGCAGATTCCAACTTGTGGACAGTTAATATCAGTTACTAACTCGTTAAGTCTGTCTTCAGTTATTCAGATATAACATGGTTACTTAATATGTATTGCTATACAGAGTCATTGTAACTTGTTTCTTTGGTGTAATATGAGTGAGAAGACATTCAACTATCTTTAATACAAGTCTTAACAACAAGAGGGATCCTGAAATAGAATTGAATCAGAAACCATCAGAGTTTTTAAATGGGAAAAAAAAATGACCACAAATGATATTAGAGTGTATAAGAAAGACAGAGAACCCCAAGAGAAAAGTTAAAAGGCTAAAATCTGAAAAGCTAATCTTTAAAAAAAAAGGTGAGAGCTAACTAACAAATATATATTGCATCTGGTGTGTGCAGAATACCATGCTTGACCCCAGTTCAATCATAAGTTCCTGACCATTTTGTGTAGATGTGCCCAAAATATAGTCATTTATAAATGCATAAGGAATTTGTTATTCTGTGCAATGGAGAAGACATAAAAATAAAATCACTTTTTACTTGTTGCTCCAGACCATGAAAAGTTAAAAGAAAGTGATCTCCTAATGCTTATTTGTACAGCCTTGGAGGCCAAACACTGTGCTTTAAGATAGTGGCCATTAATTGAGTGCCTACTATGTGAAGACCCAGTGTTTAGTGCTTCTTATATATTAGCACTAGTAGAGGCCATTTATAAGTGTCCTTATTTTACAGCAGACGACACCAAAGTTCAGAGTACTAACCAAATTACCAGAGCTCACACAGCTAATGACGGAGTGGGGCAAAGAGGGAATGTCTGTAACCTTGCAAGATGATGTTATTGCTGTTAAATTCTAGAGCCACCCTCAGAAGCGTTGTTATGTTAAAAATGAAAAGTCACTATCAGAGTCTTGCATGAATCTATACTTGTAATCTCACCACATACTCAATAAATCGTCCACACTTCGAGTTGACCAATTATATTCCAACACATTGAAATGCACTATTTTTCATTTCTTCAAACACAAATCACCATGTTAATATAATGGAAAAATTGCTAACTACACTCCATTTTATCTATACAATCTTTTTTTTTTCTTTTTCCCTGAGATATAAGAACACTTCTGAAAGAGTAACTTATTGGTTTTAAAATCTAAATAAAGAAAATGAGTCAGGGATGAGAGTGGACATGGCTCCCAGTTAGTTGCAGTTCATAATTTCTTATCTTTCTTTAACTTCCATTCCAAAGACTTTATACAAATTTAAAAATCCATTTCACTGAAGGCTCTTTTTTAGAGGGTAAAATCACCTGGGCTAAAATTAGACCAGACAATATTAATGGTGTTAAAAAATATAGATAAATAACTGAAATGTTGATGTTATGACTACAGGAGCTAGATAGAACAGATATTAAAGTTGTCTTGAAAACAATTTATGCCTGCCTCTCATGGGAAAAAATTTTGTTTTAATTCTCTAACAATATGGGATGTCTACTATATGCCAGGGCTTGAACAGGTAGGGGTGAATACATAAAATACATACTGTCCCCAAACACAGAGATTACAGATGCAGATATACACATATAAGTATATAATTAAAAATATTATTGTACAAGGAAGATAAGGAGAGAATGTCAATGATGATAATAATAATAATAATAATAATGTAAGAACCACTATAGATTGAGAAAAACTCATGGAAAATAACATTTCAGGAAAGCACTGGAGGATACATTAGAATAGACAGGTGAAAAATGGAAAGTGGAATGCTCCAGGGAGACCCTATGCAGCAAAGTGTTTGGCACATTTAAGGAACTGAAATATTTGTTGGAGCCTGTGACCCAGGGAGAAGCTAGAGCAAGATGATATTATTTAAATAGGCAAAGGCCAGATTCCATAGACCTTAGGCCTAGAACATTAAGGATCTGTATGTTATACTAAAGGAAAGACACTAAGGTTTTTAAATGTGGGATTGAGATCATTTGATTTAGATCACAGAATTTAATTAATAATAAGACTTAATTAAAAAATTACAGATGTGTGTATCATAATATATGGATTATGTTGCTTATCTATAAGTTTCCATATTTGTCTTTAACTTCCTCCCATCTCTTACCCATTGGTCAGCAAAGAGGGGCATACCTAAGTTCTTGATTCTGCATAAAGATTAATCAGACCTGATAATTACAGTTCCTGTGATTTTTAATCTCTCTGGGATAAAAACATCTGCCATCCAGCTTCCCTCCCCACTTGCCATTTCTCTCCCTAATGGTGTCATTTGGATATTTCCAAGGCACTGCCAGCCAGGTGATCTCATGGGGGGGGGGGGTAGGAATTGGAGAAGGGAGTCTGGTGGCTTTCAGATTCTCTTCTTTCTCCAGCCTTCTCCATCCTTACTTCTACCTTACTCTCTGTTCTCTGTTCCCCAGATCAGAAAGGGCCTGGTTTTCATGTTACTTCCCTTCTGTAAAATTCTCCTAATACCAAGAAGCAGCCCTTGGTGCCATATGTGGAAAGATAAATTTTTTCAACAATAATGAACACTGTAAAATGAGTTCTAATCACTTGCTTCTTGTAAAAATAAAGGTAGAGATGAAAGAATTCAGGTTACTCTATCTCAACAAAATTTCTTCCCAAGAGGTAGTCTCCTTGCAGGATCCCCTAATGAAGATTGGAAGATGGGTATACTTTGCATATTTCTCAGTCTTCATTCTTCAGTCTTCATTTTGTAATATATTCCTTCTACACCGCCCACTCCTTAGACCTTGAGGCACACCAGTGCTTCTAGAACACTAAGACAAAAATCATATCATCAGAAAGACAAAACAGAAAAGCTCTTTAACAATTTCTGAAGTATTACATGCAGTTCATATCATCTGTAGAAGTAGTTTAGAAGAAAGATAAAGTTTTACCCTATAAGAAGAGTATGGCCCATACCTTATATATGAAGTGGTTTGCCCTATAAGAGTAACAAAGAATTAGTGAGAAATGAAGAATAGAATGGATAGATAAGGGGAGGAAATTATCTAACATTTTACCACAAATCTAAACAAAAAATTTAATGCACCCTCTAATTCTTCAAAATTTACATATATTTTGAGTGATTGAAAAATATTTGAATTAAAATCTACCTTATTAGGAGGAACAAGCATCTTCTTATCATTAAAACATTTAAGGAAATTTCTTGTATTTCTTAAGAACTTGGGAAGGACTGTCTTCAATGCTATTCTTCTGATTTAATTTTTTTAAACCTAGAAGCTTTAGATAGCACACTCTTCTGTGGATGACAAAAAAAAAACAAAAGAAATTACCAACTCTCATGGCTCAATTGCTATTAAGTCCCGATGTTTTCATGTTTACACTATTTAATTTTTAATCACATTTCCCCATTGCTGTTTATGTAAGCCACAGTATCAAAAATATACTTTCTGATACTTACATGTAGACTTTATTTGAGTTTGAGGAATTAAACATGATATTAACATCTAATAATTCAAATTCCAAGAGGAAGAAATTATGTGAGTTCTCTAGGATGTCAAACATGAATAATGGAAGATTAAACCTACATATTAGATTAGTCAAAAAGCACTGATTGAGCATTTACATGTTAGGTACTGCTCTAGACATTCAAGTTATAGTAATGAAAAAAAAAAAAAAACCCCCACACACGCACACACAACTATAGCCTTGCCATCATGGAGTTTATAATCCAGTCCGGAGAGACATGTAATAAAAATAAATACATTAGTTTTCATATTCAAAACTATTAAGTTCTTTGGAACGAAATAAACTGGGGAATGTGGGTTGAGAACCCCTGGCAAATATGGCATCTGGTTGTGATTTTCAATGGCCAGGCTCAAGGAAGCCTCCTTAGGAAGTGCCACTTGGCAAAGGTTGAAGAAAGTTAGCAAGTCTGTGAGCATTGAAAGGAAGAAAATTCTGGTAGAGCAGCAAGCATCCTGAGGGGAATATGCCTCACGTATGAGGCGGTGAGGTCTGTGGAGGTGGGACAGAAAGAGGGGAGGTGAATATGGTAGATGGGAACCTGGATCAGGTGGAGCCGTGTGCATTGGGCAGGGAGTGTCACTGCAAAGCTCATCCACTCTGCCACTGTGGAAAAAACACAGGCATGTTAAGAGAGTAAATACCAAAGCCTAACTCAGCAATTTGTGGTGAGTTTAAAGAAAATGGCTTTCTTCCAGAAATGACCGAGATTTCCATGTGTCTCAGCTAATTTTTCATTCAAATATTTTTGTGTTATTTGTGCAGGAGGCATTAGTCTTTCAGTGAATGATAATACATAATCCGGGCTCTTTAACTGCAGTTATACTCAAATTTCAGGTCATTAGAAGCACCTGGGAAGGGGCGCCTGGGTGGCTCAGTGAGTTAAGTAAGCATCTGCCTTTGGCTCAGGTCATAATCCCAGTGTTCTTGGATCAAGTCCTGCATCAGTCTCCCTGCTCAGCAGGGAGTCTGCTTCTCCTTCTCCCTCTGCCACTCCCCATGCTTGTGCTATCTGGCTCTCTCTCTCTCTGTCAAATAAATAAATAAAATCTTAAAAAAAAGAAGAAGAAGAAGAAGAAGCACCTGGGAAACTTACTACAGATACATCTTACAGGTCCTATCCCCACAGGTACTGATTCAGAAGTTCTAGAGTGGGAACAACTGTTTTTCTATTACTTGACACTCTACTTCGCTTTGATTAAGCTGGTCTAGGGTCACAAATGAAGACTCACTTAGACTCACTTATCCAAGTGGTGTGTTGTACCTTCGAAACAGTCACAGGTTACACCCGCTCAGAGCTGTGCTTCCACTTGCAAATACGTGATTATAATTCGTGAACATTTGAGTCTGTGCTGGTTTAATGCCAGTCTTCCCAACTGGAGGAAGTTAAACTGATAAAGTTTACACCGGATATACTTCTCTGTGATGTAGAAGGAGGCAGGATGCCTTGCTGAGAGTGAGAAGAAAGGGAGTAAAGGATTGGGAGAGTAAAATTTAGGAAGCGTATATGGCGTAAGAGAAGTCAATGGTGCCAGAAGGAAAACTGCAATAAAATAACCTTGCTGAACCAACCATTTGTGCTAGGTTCTGTTGCATAGGATTCTCATAAAATCCTTTCACATTTCACCAAGAAGTGTGTACAGTCCATGAAGTAGTAACCAGAACTTTAGACAAGAGGGTAACTTGTCTCTGGTTATTTAGGTAGAAAAAAGTATTGTAAAGCTGAGCTTCAAACCCATGTCCATCTACTTCTAAAGCCATGTCCTATCACTGTCCTCTCTACCTGCCTCAGGAACAATAAAACAATTTTCAAGCAGAAGAGTGACCCCAGCTATGTGAGAAAGTTTTTACACTGTGTTGTTAAATTCTGTTCTCCACATATCCGTCTTTGTCCTCCTCTTTTAATTGAAATAGAGTTGACATGTGCTATTATACACTACTCTTTTCTAATCCCATTTCCATATCAGTTCTATAAAGATAAGTTCCACAATTCTCATATCTATCATATCCAAGACCAGTTTCCAGTTTTGAAGTAGTTTGGGTTCCTCCAGCAGTCATTAAATCCTTGTAGAAATACCTAGGTCTTTAACACTGTTGGTACTCACTAATGAATGATATTGGGAGTGTTACTAAACCTATATGTGCCTTATTTTTCCCATCTGTTAAATGAAGATAAGCATGGTACCAATTCATAGAGTAGTTATAGAAAATGTATGTATGTACACCTACACATAAAGTGTTTTACATGTGTGTGTGTAAAAAGCTGAAAATCATGCATGTAAATGATAAGCATTATGTAAGGTGTATGCATCATCATTATCATCACCATGATTATTGTGGTTTATAAGTATAAGAATTGACTCCAGCATTTGTGTTTCTTATTTTCTAAATTATATCGCTTTAAGAATTTCCCTCCTCCCTAATTCAAAAATTTAAAAATAATGTCTATTTATATCACACTTCTACTCTTACAGAAAAGAGCATGTTCCCCATCGTTTTTCATGAAAAGGAAACTGTTTCTACATATCTAATTTAATATGTAAAAGTATTATCATTTTTGTACTAATCTCTTTACAGAAGGTAAAGCACAAACCCAAATAACTGAATAGGGATCCTGACTCATTTCCTTTTTTTTTTTTTTTTAAGATTTTATTTATTTATTTGACAGACAGAGATCACAAGTAGGCAGAGAGGCAGGCAGAGAGAGAGAGGGAAGCGGGCTCCCCGCTGAGCAGAGAGCCTAATGTCGGGCTCCATCCCAGGACCCTGGGATCATGACCTGAGCCTGAGGCAGAGGCTTTAACCCACTGAGCCACCCAGGCACCCCTCATTTCCTTTTTTGATAATTTACAGTGAAGCCCTTTAATTTGTCTTGGAAAGTTCCCTAAAGATGATATTTTGCATTTAAACTAGAATGGATCATAAGGAATTTTTTTTTCTCAGGAAGTACAGAGGAAAAAACTCCCCAGACCTTTGGAGCATCACAGAGTGATCTTTTTTTTTTTTTTTTTTTTTTTTACTAAGAAAAAACAGAGATCAAAAGTAGGCAGAGAGACAGGCAGAGAGAGAGGAGGAAGCAGGCTCCCCAATGAGCAGAGAGCCCAATGCGGGGCTCGATCCCAGGACCCCGGGATCATGACCCAAGCCGAAGGCAGAGGCTTTAACCCACTGAGCCACCCAGGCGCCCCCACAGAGTGATCATTTATTTCACCACCTGGCCAAAGAGTTCTAAGGCTGTTTCCCAGCCCAGACTGATAAACAAGAGTTGCTTTTCTCTTGACCAGGTGACTAATCAAGTGACCTATAGGACCAAGAATAGCTAGTTTACTCCAGTTAGAATAGGCTCTTTAAAAAGACAATTATTCAAGAGTTTGATGGATTTGTTAAGAGTTATATGTAATAATAGTTTTATATAAGAACTAAGCTTTAAAGCATAAGTGCAAGAAATATTTTAATAATAATTCAATAGAGGAAAATTATATCTTAATTTAATCTAAGTAATAACTATTTTTAGATTGACACTGATGCTGAACTTCTAGAATACACACTACATTCAAATAATTTTTGAATCTTGTTGAATGCTTTCTAATGATGATGAGTACTTTGAACCCAATGCAATATAATGTTTCTAGTTTAGATGGTGATATGACAATGAAAGATAGGAAATTGTATTTTACTCTTTTTAACTACTGATTCTAATTCAAAGGAATTAAGTTGTCTGAAAGTAATGAATTAAAATGAAAATTTCCCTAAGTTAAAAAGAATAAAAGTAAACTACATGAAAGTCTCTCTTTACATCTAAAAAAGTAGAATTATTGATTTTCACATTTTAGTTAGCATATTATATCAACATGTATTGGCTTCAATTGGACAGGACTTTTATAAATATCGATTTGATTAGTAACTAGCATTGTGGATACAAACAAGTCATTCAAACTCTCCAAACACCAAATTCTGTGTCTATAGAATGAGATAGCAATTTCTTCCATCCACAATTGTTTCAAGACGTAAGTATAAGGCTTATGATGTGTTTATTATACCACTTAGTATATAAATATTAGTAATTATTATTACATTAAAAGAGAAACAGAAAAGTATAAGCTGCATCTAGAATTATTTTTATTGATATGCAATTAAAATAGGGAAATATTTTTCCAAAAAAATCAATGCCTTCTCACTTTCACTGTTAATGTTCCCTTGATTCAACTATGTATGGAGATTTTCATTAATGGAATAGAATTTATTTTTGTTTCTTACTTGTTCTCTGATTTTTATTAAAATCTTATCAGACAGTGAGAATATTTAGCTTATTCTCATATATTATCATTTAAACATCCAAATATAAATCTACAAAATTGTAATCAAATATAGAATACAGTATAGTTATCAACCTGTCTTTACTCCATCTAACTACTCCTTGGGGTTAAAATAAGATGTCTTAGATAAATCAGCTTGATTGTTCAGAATACTTCATCCATAGGGCAGTGATGTCTTATTTCCTTTTCCAGTATAGATGAAAAATGTCTTAGGAATATTCTCTAGTCATTAGATTGTATTGTCCAATGTGGCCAAGCTCAGAACCAAGGGAGACCACATATTCCTATTAGTTTCCCAAGGTTCATGTATTGGGTTGTGTGTGTGCTGCTTTTACCCACAGTGCCTTCAGAGCCATTGTATTCATTCTCAAAATTACCTGTAAACTTTAGATCCAGAAATCTCAACATGAAAAAAAGAAGATATGGGTATGGAATGGGAAAAGAAAGGGAAAATCCTGCAGGACAAATGAGAGGCATAAGTACTTCTGGCTGAAGACCTGAAAGGGAAAGCCACCCATACGTCTGATCATATGTGAACACATTTTCATTTCTAACATATGTCGTTCAAAAGAGAATCAAGAAACTAAGGAGAAATGGCGAATTGAAGGGTCATAGAGGAAAAGTGCAACTAATCTGGAATATTTTATGGTGCTGCAGAGTTGTAAAGTGCCCAAAAAATAACAGAAACGTGTCAGAAACATTAGAGGCTTTCAATAGTTAAATTTTGAATGGTGTGAACATCAAAATAGTGACGGTAATCAATTTTTGTATTAAAGAAGAAAAAAATATGTGTTCCTGTGGATACTAAATAAATTAATTAATTAAAGGAAGCTTTTCCTTACAATAAAATAGAAAAATTATCCTCATAAAATCCTGTTTTGTAATCATAGAGATAAATTGATTCAGGGAAAACAACCATCAGTGTATGCTAAAACTAAAAGAAAAAGTGTGATGGGGTATATAATATTTATAGTTTCAGTGTATGTTACAGATTATTATTTATTAATTATTAAAAATGATAATTTTTCAATGAGTTCAGTGAATTCAGATAATTTTCAGTGAATCCTGACAAATAACACCTTACCAAAAATCACCAAAGTTAACATCACCAAATAATGACAAACGGATGTGTTTCCTGCTGTGATGCACTGAGACAGACAAGAAATCACTTGTATTTCTTACAGAAACAGAAAACCTGCATCTATCCATGAGGCAATACTGAGGAAAAAAACGAAATTAAGGAACATTCAATAAAATTAGTGACTACTGACTGGTAAAAAATGCCAATGTCATGAATGACAAAAGGTGATGAATCATTCCAGAATAAATAAGACTTAAGATACATGAAGCCTGCATTAGAAGAAAAATTTTATGTAGGATTTTATTGGGACAATGGGCCAAATTTGAATACGGACAGTAAATTAAATAATAACATTTTAGCAATATTAAATATTTTATAGTAGTACTGTATATAAAAGAATGTCCTTTTTGAACAACACATACAAACTGAAATATCTAGAGGTAAACATTCATGGTATCTTTAATTTACTCTGAAATTTTTCAGCAAAAATATGTATACACATACACAGAGGAAATGTGAAAAAAAAACAAACAACGGGTGAATATGAGTGAAGAAAATAAGGAAGTTCATTAAAGTATTCTTGCAACTTTTTAATTCAATTGTAATTAAAAAAAAAAAAAACTAAAAGTTCAAAGAAAGATTGAAAGAACAAAGAAATGAGGTACTTTTCACTCATCCTGAATTTACTATGGTACATTACCCAAGGGTGGGAGTGGAGTCTGTCAAACAAAGGGAAAATTATACATTTTTAATCATGGCACCATAAATGCCTCCTGTCCATCTCCCTAAAATATGTGTTTTCAATAAAATGTTACTCATGTATATAGTTATTAAAATTTTCAAACATTTTGTCATTTTCCTGAACTCTTTAAAATAACAATAATTACTTTAAAAATGAGAGTGCAGAAGAATTTCCCAGAGAGTTTGTAAAAAGGAACATTCCTGGCCACAATCCCCAGAAATTTTGACTCTGTAAATGTGCTCAGGGCACAAGCATCTGTATCATTAATAAGGACTCACTCCAGGCAATTCTGAAACACATCATCACAAACTACCTGGAGAGAGACACTGAAGTGCTTTTGAGCTTCCTCCCAGTGGAAGCCAGCTGTCTCGCTTTTGCCTAGGAATAAGTGCAAGCAGTTAGCAGGAGACTGAAGAAAGGTTTTTCCTGAAACCTAGAGAGCAGACATTCTGGACCAGAAAGGAAGAATCTATTTAATTTGGTTTTATTCTCTAGGACTCAACAATTAATTTCTTCTGCCCTCAACCAAACATTTTGAACATTATCCTTACTAATTCCTCATCATCTTCTTTCTGTGGCTAGATATAAATGAGGGTTTAAAAGTGTGTACAAGATCGGCATTTATAGTCATTTCCTTTTTAGTGATTAAAAATATGGGAAAATTGCAAATAAGAAATACCTGTGAACCTGCCATTTAACTTCAGATTATTGATATTTTTGTGATTTTTTTTTTAAAGATTTTATTTATTTATTTGACAGGCAGAGATCTCAAGTAAGAGGAGAGGCAGGCAGAGAGAGACAGGGAAGCAGGCTCCCCGCGGAGCAGAAAGCCTGATGCAGGGCTCAATCCCAGCACCCTGGGATCATGACCTGCGTTGAAGGCAGAGGCTTTAACCCACTGAGCCACCCAGGCGCCCCGATTGGTTTCTTTTTTATTAAAAAATTATTTGTGTTAAAGTTAAAATTCCTGGAGGCACCTGAGTGGCTCAGTCATTAAGCGTCAGCCTTTGGCTCTGGTCATGATCCCAGGGTCCTGGGATGGAGCCTGCTTTCCCTCTCCCACTCCCCCTGCTTGTGTTCCTGCTCTTGCTGTCTTTCTCTCTATGTCAAATAAATAAATAAAATCTTAAAAAAAAAAAGTTAAAATTCCTATTGTTTGACATTCCAGGTCGCATTTCTTTTACCCCATTCCCACCCCCCGAGATAACCATTGCTTGGGATTCAGTGTAAATACTTCTCTACTTCATTTTCTTTACCTTATGTATACATATATTCTCATATACAATATATATCATTTTGAGTGTTTTCCCTATTTATATAAATGATTTCAAATTTTGACTGTGGCAGTCAAAATATTTTTAATCTATTCATGTTGGCAAAGAGAACTCTAGTTCAATGCATTTTAAATACATTTATTTAAAATAAAATACATTTTAAAACATGCATTTAAAATAAATGTAGCTTAAAATGACCCACTGACATAAATCTAGCTTGAAAGAATGTGCATTTACTATCTCATAATTTCTATGAGTCAGGAATCAAGCCATGGCTAACCTGGTGCTTCCTCTGTTCAGAGCCCAGCTGTAATCAAGAGGCCAGTGAGGGCCAATGGACTCATCTAAAGATTGAGATTCTCTACCATGCTGATGTAAGTGTTGGCAGAATTCAGCTCCTTACAGTTGGAGTGTAGAGGACAGCAGTCCCCTTCCACGTGGCTCTTTCCACTGGTGGTTCACAACAAGACAGCTTAATTCTTCAAGGCCAGCAAGTCTGTCTTTTGGTATGTGTGCTAGTAAGCCTGAGTGTTATATACACAGGCAGTCATCTCTCTGCACAATATTATGGGAATATACAAATGAGACTCCAAGCTGAAACCATGCAGTGATCTTAACTATGAATGATACATTACCATTTTCATTACTACTTTTCCATAACTTTAAAGATTTTGTCAAAACTTTTGTCAAGATATTAAAAACTCTCTTACAATAAATTAAAAATATATAGAGATATATTTTAAAATAGTAAAACTAAAATATAGTTAGAACTGTAATTCCAAACAGTAGAAATATTCAGAATTAGTGTTTGTTTTTTTTGTAAAACAAAAAGAAAACTTATCAAGAGTTGTTTGAACAGTGCTTGTGTTCTTCTCATCATTTAATTTATTATATGGAACAAGTGTCCTTTTCTATGCCTTGGTGAAATATATAGTCTTTACTAAGTTTGAGTTAGCTTCCAGAATTTTAACCTCTGTAGCTTCAATATCATGAGGTGTCTCTACGAGTTCCTTTAATATAAAGTGTTCTGCCAGTCTCTACTTTTGGAACTCGTCATGCTTTCAATCACAACCACTTCCATCATTGGTGTCAATTACTACACCTTCACTAAGTTCTTCACTGTGCGTATGTGGAGTCTCTCCTTTATGGTCCTTTTGCAATTCTGGATCTTCCTTCAAAAAGTTTTTAACTGGGTTCGAAAAATGACATCTCATCAACATTAAATATTTGATAATCATTGTAATCACCTTAACCAATACTTAGAATCTTGTTGCAAATTTTACCTTTGCATTCTCAATCAGCTCTAACAGCTTCACCAATGCTAATGTTAATCATGGTATTTGACTTCTGAAACAACCTCTGCTGGTAGTAAAACTTACTCCTTCAGCCTCAGTAATGCTTTTCTCCTTCCTCTCCTCCTCCTTTTCCTCTTTCTTCTTCTTCTTTCCAATGAGGCAACCAAATTCAAAACTTCGGCCTGAATGCCAGACAAACTGAATAGGATTGTTACTATTATGATTACAGTTTAATCCAAAGAGGAAGTAAGCAGTCTCATTTCTAGTGTAATTTTAAGTGACAATATTGAAAGAACTTTGTCTTTTAAAAAATATTTTCATGGCACTTTTTCAATATCAACGACATATCATTGAAAAAGTACCTTCAGGGCACCTGGGTGGCTCTTTTGGTTAAGTGACCACCTTCAGGTTGCATCATGATCCCAGACTCCCAGGATTAAGCCCTGCATCGGGATCCTGGCTCCATAGGAAGTCTGCTTCTCCCTCTGACCCACTCCCCTCTCATGCTCTCTCTCACTGTCTCTCTTTCAAATAAATAAATATATATTTTTTAAAGTACCTTCATTCAGGGGTAATTTTTGTCTTATTTTTATTCTACCATCTTTATTCAAGTATTTTGGTCAAATCCAATTTTACTCTCAGTGTTTTCACTTTTCATTTGTTTACTATACTTTCATCTTTGTTAGTCAACTCCCTCTATTAATGATCCATTTCTATAAAATGCTACATGATTTATTGAAGGAGGAGCAGAGGACAATAAAACTATGCTTTGCTATCTGTGCATCCAATGACTATCCAATTACCAACAGACTTTGAAAGAAAGTCAGTAATGGCCACTGATCATGAAGCGCATCTGCTACTTACACAGAGTTATGTAGACTAAAGAACAAGATGCACATTTTGATATTTTTTGCAGTTAGTCACAATGAATGTACAGTAAACTATTTAGACTGTATAGTTGGAGGTCTAGTGTCATTTACCTAAACTATAATAAATGAAATTTGCGCCTATTTCAGACCTGTGCAAAGCAAGGACTGACTGTACATTGTCACATGATCATAAGAGTGAAAGTCTATCACCTTTACCATATTCTGTTGGTCAGACAGAGGTGATAGGTCCTGCTCACAGTCAAGGAAAGAAAATTATATGCAGCGTAGTACCAGAGTAGGAGGAGGGCGGAATCATGGAGGCCATCTTGGAATTCTGCCTACTATAGCATTTATAATTTTGATAGATTCTGATTCATTCTGTAGCACTATACATTTTTAGCAGGAGAAGATGAGAGTCCCTGCCTCTCCACAATTTCACTGAAACTTACAACTATCAGTTATTTATTTTTGCCAGTTCAATAACTGAAAAGCATGATCTTTGAATTTGCATTGTCTTGATTGTCATTAAAATTTGGTATTCTTTTATGTTTTTAGCCAATCTGTTTCCTCTTTTTTTAATTACTCATATTCATTGCTTATTTTCCTGTTGTTGATAGTTTTCATTTTGCTTCCTGAGGGTAGTTTATATATTCTAGATAGTGATTCTTAGCATATTATATATGAAGAAAACGTATTTCCTCCGACTGATCCCTAACTTTAATTTAACCATGTCTTTTATTGTATAGAGTTTTTAATTTGAATGCATTAAAATTTATCAGTATTTCCCTTTGTGCCATTTTAAAAAATACTGCCCAAGCCCTAAGCCATTGTCATTTTTTTCCCCACAAAATTAACACCAAACTATAGAATTAACAATTGGTTGTTAAATCATGAAAATTATTATAAGTGTGTCACAATAACAGCTTTGAATTCTAAATAGCCAAAGTTAAAATATAGTATTAAAAGCAAATATAAAATTCAGAAGAGTTAAAACAAATCATTTGTTATATTAACTGCATTCTCCAAAAAAATAAATAATGAATTCTGACAGCAATCTCTTCCAATAGGACATAGGCAGAAGATACCAAAGACAATTTCAGATTGAGCAGAAAAGGAATATGACTAAGATATCTTGGCAAATTTACACCCAAAGTTAAATGAAAACTGCCACTATTTATTTGAAAAATCTCAAATGCGTTCAAATGGCAACATTATCATAAAAATTGTCCACTACAAGCTCAAAGCATCACTCTCAAGTTTGGCCTGGACAATTTCTTGCCTAGAATATGAACTCTGTTTTCTTTTCTTCTTTTCCCTTCCAAGTAGGTTAATACAAAAGCACTTCAAATAATAAGAAAGCCAAAGGATTGAGTCTTTTCATCAAAGCATGAAATGGAAATGCTATGAAATTAAAGATAGAAATCTGTTTATTTGTATAGAGACAAATTAAAAATGCATCTGTAAAACAAAGCAGTCAGCTTTTTTAGTTGGTGTTCATCTGAGCTAATCTAAGGCACATGCATGCATGCTCACACACGCGCACACACACACACACACACTATATGAAATCTTCCCATTAAAAAGTAATTAGAAATGACTTTTAAAAATAGCCTCCCAAATGCCCATTGTATAATTTCCGACAACTCCTTAATCTTATCAACTTTCTGTTAAAACTGTCATTATACTAACTGGGTTGTGCTTCTTTTTTGTTTCTACTAAATGGTTCTAGTAGAAAAAAAATATTCTCCTGTTTTTAAAATAAGTTTAGCTTATTTAATATAATATTGTTTCATACCAAAAATATGTACACCCTTAAAAAATATATTTCTGTTACCTATGTGCTCTGTATCCATATTCAAAGAGAATGCTATAATTCAATAAGAATCTCCGCAAGGATCCTCTTAACAAATCCAAAGTCTAGATACCTGGTAATATAACCCGAGGCTGCAGAGTTTCTTCAGCCCACCCTACCTCCTTGTGGATTGCAGGGTAGTCCCTGTGGGCAATACATCAACATCTGAAAACCTGAATGGAAGTCTTAAAAGAAAAAAAAAATCAGACATATAAACTTCAAAATCAACCTCCAGATGGTTTTAATGCATTTGAAAATTTCAGCCTCAGAAAGTCTCTGTAGGATTTTCTACCTTTTTAATTCTTTGGTCTAAGAAATGTTCAGTAGAGTGTTTTCTGTTTGCCCTCTTCGAATTTCCCTTATATTTCCATAACTATCATTTATTCATGACCATTTATTTTTGAAATCTCATTAAATGGCCAAAGGTGCAGGTATTAGGAGTTAGTTGGACAGTTAGGTAGTCAGGGCCAGGGTCCCTAACAAGCCTGGTCTATCTCTTTATTCTTCAAAGCAGTGTAACCAAGAACCTTGGGCCCTAAAGGCAGAGAATTCCTGCAACCTAAGAAGTCTTTTCTGAGGTGGAATCTTGCGCAGCGCTAAGAGACAGAAATGCCTGAGGAATGAAGAATTGCCACAGAACTACAATAGTGCAGGGAATTGAGACAAGCTCACTGTACGGGCTCCCCTGAATCCATTTCCTCTCCGGGGGTGGAAGGCAACCTAAGGGGACTAAATAGGAGGATCCTTAAACCCTCAGACTTCCAGTTACATTGGGCTGATGGAAGTCCCAGTAGAAGGTACAAGAGAGGAAAATGTGTTCAGGGTATTTGTTCCCTTGGCCATATAACAATGGGCCAGAAGTCATTGTTCCTGGCAAGGTAGCCAACTTATACTCTTCCCAGGTTCCTAGAACTGCTCTCCCTGCCCTCTTTCAGGCTGAAGGGTGATAACAGTTTGACAGCAGCTCTTAGTATTTCCCCTACACTCACACTTTTGAAATAAATTGCCTTTTTGCAAATAAACTTACCTCAAATATTCCTATTTTAAGTATGCCATGTTTTTATTGGGACTTCTGATGCATTTGCTACAACATATTAATCTAATTAAATCAATGATTTTGTAGGCAAATTATAGATAAATTAACCCCCCCCCCACACACACACACAATTTTTCTAATCCAATCACTCCATGGCCACTAACAGTATGGCAACTATTTTGAGGCATTCTTGACTTTTCTTAGTGTCAAAAAAAGATCTTGAGAAATTCAGATCCTGTATGCCAGATTGCGCCTATAGTGTAGGAAAGATGTTGGGGTTCTGAGTTGATGGCAAAAAAGAATTCTTAAGATGTCTTTGGTGCAAAAAGGTGGCTTTATTAAGGCCTGGGGACAGGACCTGTGGGCAGAAAGAGCTGCACAGGGGTCGTGAGGAATGGCATGTTCTATACTTTTAAATTGGGAGAGAGTTAGGGATGGTGTAAATCTAAGGAATTTTGGAAGCAAGGTTTCCAGGACTTTGAGGGGACTAGCTATTGTTGTGAAAATGTCATTTAGTACTGTCCAATAAAACCTTAGCCATGACACCCTTCAGATGTATATAAGTCAGTCATATGCTTGGGAGATGATTGCCAACATATATTTGGGGAGGTAGAGATAAAGGGAATTCCCAAAGGTATTTTTACATGTTGAAGTACACTTAACAGGATTCTGGGGGTTAGGCTAAGATTGACTTTTGCCTTTAGCAAAGTATTAACATCGAGGCAGCTGAGTTCCTAGAGGAATGTCACTCTGCCTGTTTCAAGGACTTGTGAAAGGGTTGTAAGTAGCAAGGAAATGTAGTTTGTCTTTTGCTTTTGTTTCCCATATCACCTGGACTAGTAGTGTGAACTGAAGGAGCTCATATTTTCTCATGCAGATTGTGAAGCAGGAAAGACAGAGCATGTGTTGGGAAGTGAAATACTAGGGACTAGAAGAAATGGTTGAGTTGTGCTTAAATCATTAATCAGAGGAGCCACAGGGATAACCACCCCTGTAAAAGAGCAGCAGAGATGGCATGAGAAGGAGAGAAAAGATAGCTCTGAGACAGGGGAATGTTGTAGTGTTATAGGGACTCTACTGGTGGCAAGTGCTAATGAGAGCTCTGTGAAAAGTCTGACCTGCGGGTTCGATCACCAAGTGAGAAATTTATGTGGGCTACAGATCTACAGCTGGAAAAATGTCACCGAGGACTTCCTGAGCTGTCACAGTTCTGAGACAGTAGGAGGAGGAAGGTAAGGAGGTAACTGATGCTTTCTACACAGAATAAGACAAGCCAGGTTTGATGGGAGGTTTACATGGGGAGCAGGAAAGTGGTGGTCACCCTTGAAGTTCAGTCTTCCAAGGCAAGGGTCTCAGATGGAGGAAGATAAGCAGATACATTTGATCATGGGCCTCATAACAGACTCTAGTCTT
>ML093502.1:35416-47889 GCA_003697995.1 Taxidea taxus jeffersonii | reverse complement strand
CAAACAAACAAACAAACAAAAAATGTGCTAGTTCCAGCTAGAAAGTGAGTATCATCTCCTAGATCCCATCCTTTTGGAATCCTATTTCTAGTATACGATAGAACTCACTGACAGAGATAGGACAGGATCAGATATAGCCTAGCTCTTATTGGGGAGAGACTGCAAGGGACAGGAGATGTGAACATTCTCCAGGTAGAAATCACCAGCGCAAGGTAAAAAAAAAAAAAAGAAAACACACACACACACACACACACACACACACAAATGAAAAAACCTCTCCCAAAAATGTTCACATTCTCCAGATAGAAATCACCAGCAGAAGGTTAAAAAACAAACAAACAAACAAACAAACACACACAAACACAAGTGAAAAAACCTCTCCCAAACATGTTCTCCCAGTTGAGTTGGCCCACCCTCCTGGGAAAGGAAATTAAGGGCTGGATTATAGGAAGAATCTTTGAGCCTTAAAATGGTAGAAACCTAAATACTATTCATAAATATCATGTTGTTTTCTCATTAACTCCTTGAAGAAAGGAACATTTTATGTACCCAGTCATTGAACAAATATTAATATATCATATAAAATGAGCTAAGCACAATTCTAGGTACAAGGAGCTCAGCACTGTATAATACAGAGAAAAAAAAATCCCTGCCTCCTGGCACTAATAGTCTAGTGAAGAAAGAAAAAAAAAACAAGATCCATGAATCAGGTATAGAGTGTATTTTAACTGTGGTAAGTGCTAAGGAGAAAACTGTGAAGTGGTCTAAAGAATTTATATAAAGGTGGGAAATGGATCAACAGCTGGAGAAGAGGGAACCAAATGTAGTGAGCAAGTTCGAAGGCCCTCAAAAGAAGTTTTATATTCCAGTAACAGCACGGGGACCAGTGCAGCTGCAGTAGGGTGATCTAGAGAGAGCCCGGTACAAGGAGAGGTCAGGAAGCAGAGGGGACCTAGATGTGGTGAGGCGACCCAGCACAAGCACCTGGGCTTTTACATGTAATGAGATGGGGCAATGACAAAGGGGTGACACCTTGAACAAGATCACTTGGGCTGCTGTGTTGAGAACTGACTGAAGACCACCAAGGACTAAAGCAGGAGACCAGTTACGGGGTCACTGAAATAGCACAGCCAGAGACTTGGTGGTTTGGACAAGGTGGGGTGTTAGTAGGTGAGGTGGTGACATCGGGTTCCATTCTGGCTATGTTTTGGATGCAGAGACTGTAGGCTGTGATGGTCCAGCCTCTGCTACATTTCCTCCTGCACCAAAGGGAGACTCTTGCCCAATGTCTGACCCATATCTGGTTGGAAAGCAGCTTATGGAGATTTGCTGAGGGTAGCAAATATACACTGGTTGAAGAGGAGGTATTTAATAGGAGGGAAACCATTATTCTGAAAGTTAGTATCCTCTCACGTGAATGATTTGCTTTCAACAAATTTGTATTTTCTTATGATGCTAAGGCATACAGGAGGACAAAACCTATATATACGTTTCAAAGGGGCTAGGAAGTGCTAATTATCAAGCATTTGTTTTGCCGAGTGCATTATTATTATCTGAGCTGAGAGCTACGTCTAAGAGGATGAGAAGGCTGCAGGAATTTTTCCCAGTGCTGTGGATGTTTTGCCACTAGCACTTGAAGGCATTATGCTGAGCATCTACAGGGTCCTCTGAAAATATGTCAGACCTGAGAGAAGCATTGGCTTCAAAACACAGAGAAAAAACTACATGGTCAAAAATAAATATTTAATTAAATTTTAATTAAATGTCTACAAATGCATAACCTTATGTCAACTTCATTAATTGTTAAAATTTGAATTCTAAAAAGAAGTCATGATATACGAGAACAATTTTAGGTTACATTTTCTCACTTTACAAGAGCCCATGAGTTATCATGATTAATACAGTACAATTAGGACCAATTATCATTTTATTGTAAGTCAATTCTTGCTGAATAATTTCAAAAGCAAAGTTGTAACAATTCTTTCAAAATTGTTTACTGCAAAAATTACCTAATGTGCTCTTTGCATATCCCATTAAGTCTGAGAAAGGGGAGATAAAGTGTTTAATGGAAGTCAGGAGAGGGTTTTGGGGGGAAACAGACATTGACTGGGGAATTTTATTAAATGTCTTCATTCCCTATGGAGTCCCCGGTAAAAAGTCCAATATCTCATGGAGTTAGGATCCACCAAAATGCTGATCCTGCTTCAAGGTAGGATTGGAACAAGATCAGAGGCTGCCAAGAAGGAGAAAATTAAGTCTGGATAGTTTTGAAATATGCCAAATGTTGACTCTGACCGTGTTTTAAATTAAACAGACTAAAAAGAATAAACACAGAGATTACTGTTTTGAAAAAAAAAAAATGTTGTAAACTGAAATTTTGGTTTTAGTTTGCAAAAGGTATGGATTCATTATGTTCAAGAATTTTTGCGGTATGTTTATAATTTGTAGATGTCTGGCAGAAAGGAAAATAAAGCTTACTGCTTTAAAAATGAACACAAACTCTTGGAAAAGGGAATAATAAAAATGTATTATCCAGAATATTTTCCCTAGCCTTAAACAAAAGGAAAGCTACAAACCACAGCAGCATGTAACACTTCCATAACAAGGAAAGGGCTGAAAATGCTGATCGGAGTAGTTCCAACTGTTAACAAGAGAGAGAAAAGAAATAAAAATAGCTTAAACAAAATTACTTCCAGCAATAAATTGTCATCTTATTAAAATGTAAGTTGCTGGGTGCTGTGTGTATTAAATCACGGAAATAATGGAAAGATTTGCACCAAGATTTGTAGCCATTATGAGATAATGATTAGAAATCTTGCCATTTTTCAAGTTTGATGGCTTGAAATGCCAAACTTGAAATACCTCCCAATCCTATCTTCCACCTGACATAAACCTTCCTCCGAATCCAAAGAAAATATAGTGAGGATCCATCTTTGTCTTTTTTCTCTGTTGTCCAATTTGTTAATCCCTATTCATCACAAACTCCAAGAGGTTCCCATTTTTATTTTTTGTCATTTATCATCAACTGAAATAAGGGATAAGTTTAATAACATTCTCAGGTTATTTTCCTTCTAATCCACAATTTCAGAATATAGTAATCTAACAAAGGCCTTCTTCCTAAACCAGTTGCAAGAGGCTAAAAGCCCATTGAGATCTCTCATCAGGGAGAACAGTGGAATTTTCAAGAACTCTAGTTTGGGATGCAAACAGCGCTGGGTTTGGATCATAGCTTTGCTTCTTACTGACCAGCCTTCTTACTAACTTCCGCAAGACTCAGTTCCTTAACTGGCAACCCAGAGGTTTTGTAAGATTATATCACTGGGTATATGGAAGACGTTGTTGAACTTAACGGTGTTAGAATTCCACATTAAATTCAATTAATCATGTCCAGTTCACTGGCTTATACGTTTAATAGGACACTACAAGAAATAAACTTTCAAAATCAGTTATGCTTATTTTGGGAATATGTACTATAAAAATTTTCCATTATGAAATTAATTTATCTATTCATAATAAACTTTCTAATCAATAAATATAACACACACCCATACTTTTGAGTAGGTATTCAAGGCCACAGTACCTCAAACTGGAGGTTGGATGCATTTGAAAGCCCATTAGTTACCTGGCCATCATGGATGTTTTCATTATTCCTAGGCTTACTGAGTGTCAGTCCTGGGACAGGCCTCATCAGGGACAGGTCCCAAGTCTCCAGTGACTTTCAAGTGTTAGTAGAGAGATAAAAATGCAACCCAGCTTGGGGAGCAAGTCTCCTTGACTATGAGTTGTCACAGTTGGTATAGCATAGAGATATGGTCTCCAAAACCTGTTACTCCCTGACTGATCTGTCACCCTGGGGTTACTAGAATTGATTATAGTCAAACTAAATAACTCTAATGTGTTGTTCCTAGATATGATTATTGAACAGATTTGTCTCTGTTACCTTTGCCCATCTAGCTATAAGACATTTTGTTTATGCAAAGTAGACATGCCTCATTTGTTGATGCTGATGAAATGCTGAGTCCACCACTGGAACATAGAGTTTCAAGTCACAGTTGAGATGAGTTACTATATCTTAATTACTTAGATATAAGCATCATAGTAGTGTTTTCTTTTAAGAGCTAAAGAAAAGCAAAAACCCCCAATAGGCATAACCACATGGGTAAGGGTACATAATTTATTTTGACTTAAAAACTAAGTAAGAACTTGACTCAAATCTCAGGCACAAGGAGCATGAGACTCTTTTCTTCCTCAAGTCCCTATTATAGGCCATGAACAAGGCATAGAGTTCCTACCTGCACATAGACATCATGCCTCACCTTCTATCTCCTCTTCTTTAGGTAGCTTCAGTGAAGTGAGAAGGTAACCCCAGTATTGTATGGGGTGATAAATTGTTTCTGTTCCCTCATAAGGATCTTTCAACCTCTGGAAGATTTAGAATTCAGTATAGGTATGTTTGAGGGAAGCTACTCTGTAACTTTTATATATTTAGGTTAAGGAGTTTTTGTATTTTATGTGGCTTGAAAGGTGAAAAGAATGTAAACCATAAGAATAAATTTAAATACCTGACTCAGTACTTGATTTAGCCTTATGGTTTTAAGTTGAAATCTTATTATGTATATTCAATGTTGGAACATTTAATAGTCTTCAAGATTCAACATATTTGTAAGTTAATTTATAGAAGCTGAAGTTGTTATTAAGTACTCAAGAAAATTTTAAGTCAGGCAGTGAAATATTTATAAGAGAACTAGAAAATATTGTCTTTATAAATGTGGTTTATAATGTTTGTAGGTGTTTGATTAAATTGGAAATGTGATCAAATTTTATTTAGAGATCCCCCCCCAACGTGATTGTTAAAACTTGCTAGGCTAATATGTATAATAAAAGGATTTCTAAGAACTACATCTTTAAATTTTATAATTATAATGCATGGATGTTGATTTTGAAAAACAGACACAGATTTTATCATCATCACCATCATCATTGGTGCTCATATTAGTCTACTAAGGTTCCATAACAACGTACTGCCAACTGGATGGCTTAGACAGCAGAAATTGATTGTCTCGCTGTTCTGGAGGCCAGAAATCCAAGATCAAGAGGTCAAAAGGGTTGGCTTCTTCTGAGCTCTGTGAGGAAGAGTCTGTTCCATATCTCTTCCCTAGCTTCTGGGGATCTGCTGCAATCTTCGGCGTTCCTTGGCTTATAGAAGCCTCTCTGCCTTTGTCTTTGTGTTGAGTTTCCTTACATTCAAGTTTTTCTCTGTAACTAAATTACCCCTTTTTCTAAGGGAGCAGTCATGGTGGATTAGGGTCTACCAGAATGATCTCATTTTAATTTTATTACCTCTGTAAAACTCTCTCTCCAAATAAGATCACATTCTGAGGGACTGAGGGTTAGGACTCTAATATAGCTTTGTTTTTGAGGGAGACATTTCAATTTATAACACTGCTTATTGCAGGTCTCAACACTTAGTTTGGTCATGTTTCACTTCTCTTCATTAACTTGTGTTTTGTTGATATAATGTACCAATTTTTAAATTGATATCACACAGTCCTGTGTTCAAATTCTTCCACTGCAACACATTCAGTGGATAAATTGGTTTCCCTGGTTTTGTTTCTGCAAAATGAAAATAGCAATATAATTTTTGCAGTGCTATTTCACAAATAGTAAAATAAGTCACCCAGAGGAATTTCTTGTAAATACTGGAATTTGGTAAGTGGAAGTTACTACTGCTACTACTACTATTGCAATTGTTGCTACTACATTGTCTGTGCTTACTATTGTTCTTGGAAACAAGGCAATGTTTATTCTTACATATGTTTAAATTGCCTATCATATTAGTGTCCTTTGGCTGTTACAATAAACTAACACAAACTTAGTGGCTTAAAACAATACAAACCTATTCTTTTACTGCTTTAGAATTCAGAAGTCTAAAATGAATCTCATGAGGCTAAAATCAGGCCTGGTTCCTTCTGGAGAATCCAAGGAAAATCTGCTCTTGCTTCTAGCTTCTGGATACTGTGGCATTCTTTGCCACGTGCCCACATCATTGCAACCTGGGCTTCCTTTTTTTTTTTTTTTTCTTTAAGCAAACAACAAAAAAAGATTTATTTATTTACTTGACAGAGAGAGAGAGAGAGTGCACAGGGGTGAGGAGGGGCAGAGGGAGAGGGAAAGAGAGAATCCCAGGCAGATTCCCCACTGAGTGTGGAGCCCAATGGTAGGCTCTATCCCACAACCTGGAGATAATGACTGTAGCCCAAATCGAGAGTTGGGTGCCTAAGTGACTGAGCCACCCAGGTGACCCTCCAATGTGTGCTTCTTGTCATCAGAGTGCCTTCTCTCTGATTGTGATTCTACTTCCTCCTGCTCATAAGGACCCTTGTGATTGTATTGGGATAATCAGGATAACCTCTTCATCTCCAGATCATTAATTTCATCATTTCTGCAAAGTCCTAACTTTAAACATGTAAGGAAATTTTGTTCACAGAGTACAGCAATTAGGACACAGACATCTTTGGGTGCCATTATTTAGCCTATCACATCAATTGTTTCATTAAAACATTTTTCTCAACATTTGAAAACAAGGATTCTTGCTAAGTTGTAGAGACCCCATGACATGGCAATAATGAATGCTGATATATGTGATTGTGACTGTGGCATTGGTTAAATTCACTATCATCTAGTATGAGGAGAGAGATAATTTACAAATGAGAATGATGAGGCAGAAAGGGGAAAGTAGAACTATGGGCACTAGTGGTGTTGTACAGAAAATGTCACAGTACTGCTCAAATGGAATACTGAGTTTCAGTTCAGACTCCAAAAGGAAAAGTATATGCCCTAGAAATAGGATTTAATCCATTTGCACCCTGTCTCACCCAGTGAAGTGTAACATCGCAAGCTTCGGAGAAGTCTGAATAAAAGCTAAAGCTGAAATCCAAGAGCAGGGAGAACCTAGATTACCATATGGTCAAATAGGAATGGAGTCATGGGGGCACCTGGGTGGCTCAGTGGGTTAAAGCCTCTGCCTTCAGCTCAGGTCATGATTCCAGGGTCCTGAGATCAAGCCCCGAATCTGGGTCTCTGCTCAGCGGGGAGCTTGCTTCCCTTCCTCTCTCTCTGCCTGCCTCTCTGCCTACTTGTGATCTCTGTCAAATAGATAAATAAAATAATAATAATAAAAAAAGGAATGGAGTCATGCATCCCACGTGTGTCTCACAGAGCTGTAAAGCATAGTGTAGGGAAGTGGGCCTTCCTCAGAAAGCAACACATGCAAGACAAGAGACTTCGATTTGGAAGTTCATAATAGTATTCCCTCCTTCCCCTTCTAGAACTTACTTGTTTCAACTCTGACTTGGATGTATCCATGTTAAACTTAGAATTCAGGAACAGTTTGGAGATATAATTCACAGGATACAGTAAAAAGGAAGTACTGCTAGAATTAGAGCAACTGATTAAGATTGCTACTTCTGGTAATATAGCAGATACCATTAATATAATCCTGCAACAGCAAGAAATTCTGGATAATATACAACAAACACCCTTTTAAATGTATAGTTTAGCTTTTGAGAAATCAAGCTAATTCCCCCAGGGGCCAAAAATAAAAAGGAACCTGCAAGCCAATGAATTATTTGCTGCCTTGGAGGCACCTGAATTTAAATGTCTTCTTTGACTTTAAGCATGTTAATTCAATTATGCATGTAAAAGTTTTGAGGATGAAATAACCACCAAAAAGTAGACTATCTCAACTAAGAGTAGAGAAATTATGTACTTGGAAAAAAGTGAAAAGCAAGGACTATTTGAGAAGGACAGTTGAAATACTTTTCATCTTGGACCGAAAAAATCTTTTGCATAGTTGACAAATGAACATCATGCAAAATCTAATTTTGAGGTGAGATGAAAACAAATTTTCTTTTTGTCTTTTACAATTGGAAAAGCACCTTTATTCTTGTTGTTTAAAAAAAAAAAAATCAATTGAAGTACTGTGTCACTCAGCATAATCCTTTCCAGTTCCACCCATGTCAATGCAAATGGTAGGTATTCATCCATTCTGATGGCTGAGGGATGAACACAGGGTGTTATATGCAACTAATGAGTCATTGAACACTACATCAAAAACTAGTAATAGGGGCGCCTGGGTGGCTCAGTGGGTTAGAGCCTCTGCCTTCGGCTCAGGTCATGATCCCAGGGTCCTGGGATCGAGCCCCACATCGGGCTCTTTGCACTGCATGGGGCCTGCTTCCTCCTCTCTCTCTGCCTGCCTCTCTGCCTACTTGTGATCTCTGTCTGTCAAATAAATAAATAAAATCTTTAAAAAAAAAAAAAAACTAGTAATATACTGTATGTTGCCTAGCTGAACATAATAATAAAAAAAATAAATTAAATAAATAAATGTCATGGACCAACTACACTTCCTTTGCTGATTAACTGCTTTAAACCCCTAGGTCAGGGAAAAGGCAGGGAGTTGGCGTTTGGAGAAGAGTCCCCCTTCTCCCCAGGTGGGTGTTCTCCTGGATAAAGATGAAATTCCTTTCCAATAAAAAACAAAACCAAAAACCAAAACTGAAGTATTGTTGGCACACAATATTACGTTGTTTCAGGTGTACAACATAGTGATTCCACAACTCTATGTTATTCTTTGCTCAAAAGTGTAACTAGCTACTGTCACTATTTAGTGCTATTATAATACTGTTGACTATATTCCCTGTGATGTACCTTTTATCCCTGCCACTTAATTCATTCTGTAACTGGAAGCCCCTATCTCCCACTCCCTTCCACTCATTTTTCCCACTTTCCTCCTGTCGGGCAACCATCACTTTATTCTCTATTTATGGGGCTTCTTTCTGCTTTTTTGTTTTGTTTTGTTTTTATATTCAACTGAAGTCATATGGTATTTGTCTTTCTCTAACTTATTTCACTTAACATAATACCCTCAGGCTCATTCATGTTATTGCAAATGGCAAGATAGCATCCTTTTTATGGCTGAGTAATATTCCACGAATATGTACACCACACCTCCTTCATCCATTCATCTATCCGTGGGCACTTGGGTTCCTTCTGTATCTTGGCTATTGAAAATAATGATGCAACAAACTTAGGGGTTCATATATCTTTTAAAATAAGTGCTTTCATTTTCTTTCAGTAAATACCCCATGGTAGAATTACTGGATCACATGATCATTATATTTTAAATTTTTGGAGGAATCCCTACACTGTTGTCCACAGTGGCTGCACCAATTTACACTCCCACCAGTACTATATGAGGATGGCTTTTTCTCCACATCCTCACCAACAGTTATTATTTCTTGCCTTTTTGATTCTAGCTATTCTGACAGGTATAAGGTGATATCTCATCATAGTTTTGCTTTGCTTTTCCTTGATGATTAATGATGTGGAGCATCTTTTCATGTACCTGTTGTCCATTTGTATGTCTTCTTTGGAAAAATGTCTCTTCAGGTTCTCTGCCCATTTTAAATCAGATTATATTATTATTTTCATGTTGAGTTGTCTAAGTTCTTCATATATTGTGGATATTAGCCTCTTGTTGGACATATCATTTGCAAATATCTTCTCCCATTCAGTAGGTTGCCTTTTTGTTTTGTGGATAGTTTCCTCCACTGTGCAGAAGCTTTTTATTTGGTATAGTCCCACTACTTTATCTTTGCTTTGCTTTTTCTTGCCCAAGGAAACATATCTAGAAAAATGTTGCTAAGTCCCCTGTAAAAGAAACTACTGCCTATGTTTTCTTCTGCAGGTTTTATAGTTTCAGCTCTCACATTTAGGTCTTTAATCCATTCTGAGCTTATTTTGTGTGTGTTATAAGAAAGTGGTCCAGATTCATTCTTTTACATGTAGCTGTCTAGGTTTCCCAGCACCATTTACCTAAGATACTGTCTAATCTCTATTGTGTATTCTTGCTTGTTATCTCATAGATTAATTGACCATAAAATCATGGTTTTATGTCTGAGGTCTCTATTCTGTTCTATGGATCTATGTATCTATTTTGTGCCAATATCATACCTTTTTTTATCACTACAGCTTTGTAGTATACCTTGAAATTTGTGATTTTGACACCTCCGTTTTGCTCTTTCTCAAGATTGCTTGGCTATTTAGGATCTTTTGTGGTTCCATATAAATTTCAGTATGATTTGTTCTAGTTCTGTGAAAATTACTGTTGATATTTTGATAGGGAATGCATTGAATCTGTAGGTTGCTTTGTGTGGTATGGACATTTTAACAATGTTAACTCTTCTAATCTGTGATCACAGTATCTTTCCATTTGTTTGTATCATCTTAAATTTCTTTGATCAATATTTTAGAGTTTATTTAGAGTACAAATCTTTCACCTCCTTGAATAAGTTTATTACTAGGTATTTTATTCTTTTTGATGCAATTTTAAATAGAATTACTTTCTTAATTTCTCTTTCTGCCACTTTGATATTAGTGTATAGAAACAACAGATTTCTCTACGTTAGTTTTGTATCTGCAAACTTACTGAATTTATCTATTATTTCTAATAGTACTTGGCGGAGTATTTAGGATTTTCTTTCTATCATTATCATCTGCAAATTACTCTCATTTTTTCTGTGCAATACCAGTGTCGATGCAGGGCTCAATCCCAGGACCCTAGGATCATGACCTGAGCCGAAGGCAGAGGCTTAACCCACTGAGCCACCCAGGTGCCCCACCCCATTTAAAGCACTAAAGAAAGGACTTTCAATCCTAATTGGAAATTTTATTTTACTTTATTTTTTAAAATGTTTTATTTATTTATTTAGTTGTCAGAGGGAGAAAAAGAGAGAGAGCACAACGAGGGAGAGAGGCAGGCAGAGCAGGTCCAGGGAGAAGCAGGCACCCCACTGAGCAAGAAGCCAGATGCAACACTCAAACCCAGGACCTGGGATCATGACCTGAGCTGAAGACAGACACTTAACCAACTGAGCCAGCCAGGCATCCCCAGTCAGAAAGTTTCAAAAGGCTACTGGGGAATTGTATGAACTTCACAGAACTGTGGCAAGCTAACAGTCAATAGTAGACTTGACTTTGAAATCATGCATGGCAAGAATACTCATGTTTTCTGCTTCATTATTTTCTTTTATTGTTATTTTCATTGTTCTAGTTGTCTATTTGATCATTGACTTACTTGAGAATGTCTTCATCCTCTTTTCCTGGTACAGAGCTCCTAAAACCCTGATAATGTCTGGAATAATAGAAGTCAGAGGAACATCTTTTATTTTTCACAACGAGATCCTTTCAACCATACCTGAGTTTGTACTAATGAAGTGACTCTCCGAAGATAGGGCTGTTTGCCAGAGGGACAAATCAAGTGATTTCAGCGTTGGAACTTTCAACCCCACCCCTAACTTCCAGGGATGGGAGAGAGGCTGAGGTTTGACCTAATCACCAATGGTCAATAATTTAATCAGTTGTGTCCACATAAGGGAATCTTCATAAAAAACCTAAAGAAGTGGTTTGGAGAGCTTCCACATTAGTGAACACATCTATGTGCTGGGAGGGTGGCATACCCTAGCATCAAAGGGAAAGAAGCTCTTGTTCTCAGTACCCTTGCAGACCTCACTTTGTCTACATTTTATCTGGTCATCCATTTTATCCTTTATAATAAATTGGCAAACATAAGTAAAATGTTTCTGAGTTCCATGGGCCATATATCAAATCATTGAATGGGTATAGGGGATAACCCTGTCTTTCTAGCCAAGTTGAATACAAGTGGGTACTTTGGGGATATGTTACTTGACTTGCTGCTGGCCTCTGAAGGGAGGGCAGTCTTGTGGGACTGAGTCCTTAAATCTGTAGAGTCCTACACTAACTCTAGGCAGATCAGACCTTTCAAATTAGGAACAATTCTTTGCTACAGTAGATTTGAATTCATAATGTATGGGGTATAAATATATACAGTAAGCTAGCATTCTGCTAGTACAAAGATAACTACTATGTTCATATAGATGTTCTGAGTTTCTTAAATTTTATTTTAATTCAACAGAGTCCTCAATCAGATTTTATGATTTTTCATAATCAGCATGGGACCCATGAATTTTGATGCTCCAACGTAAAAAGATCATGTTGACATAAAGTTTACTGAGGCCCTCCATTTATCCATGGAGATGTCTTCTCCTAACAAAGTAATTTCAACTAAACCCAGAATTTCATGGCAAACTCTGTCCTAGTTGGACATTATATCACATACACTGGGTTGTGTATTTGTGATTATAAACAGTTTTAAGGGACTAATATCAAGAGCCAAGTGTCTCTAAATTGATTCCAAAACACAGAAATTAATTTTGTAAATGAGCCTCTTAATCCCTTGCTATTTCAGATACTTTCCATTTCTTTTTTTTTTATTTTTTAAAGATTTTATTTATTTATTTGACAGACAGAGATCACAAGTAGGCAGAGAGAGAGAGGAGGAAGCAGGCTCCCTGCTGAGCAGAGAGCCCGATGTGGGGCTCGATCCCAGA
>ML093502.1:0-30501 GCA_003697995.1 Taxidea taxus jeffersonii | reverse complement strand
AAAGGGGTTAGTAGCAAAAAGAAATATATTTTTGTGTCATGTTCATTGTTGACTTTACATATCATATTTCCCTAATTATTTCATAGCATTGGTATTAGGATTTTAAAATTCCCAAATTACATTCCAGAAAAGTTGATTTATAAATCTTTATTACTGATGGAATAGTGTGAAATGTCACAGGCTCTAAAATCACTTTCCCTTTTATATTTCACTTCACAACTTCAGGCTAATATTAAAATATTTAGTAGAGTCTGATCATTTCCTGCTGGTTGGATTGTATTAAAAATATATGGCTTTATAGCCATAGAAATTAAATATGTGAACAATCAGGCTTTGTAAAAATGTACCACATGTTAACCTGAGTAAAACTAATAAAATATAAACAAAATGTGAAATTTAGAACATTCTTATAATGTACGTTCTTTTTATGAGCTAACTGCTCTGTTGTGGGTTGTATTCCAAAGAACAGAAAAAGAGATACAGTTTAAAAGATCATATGTACATTTCAAAATGATAAAACTAAACTAATCTTTAGTTGTTTTTTAGTCATAAATCACGTTAAGGTTAGTGGCTACCTGATGTAGTATTCTGACACTTTGACAATAAAGAAGAGCTTATGACAATCTTAGGGGTGTTGTTTTAAAGTGTTTTCCTACAGTTAAAACCAAAAGCAATGACTGACAAGATTCCCAACCTACCCCATTTTACCATGGTTACACTAAATCTACATTACAATACAAAATGTAATTTCTCCTGATTCTCAGTGGAATAAAAGTTACTCCTAGAAATCTGCATTTGAAAATCCTGCATGAAGTCTTGTTTGCATGTAACCATGTTATTTCCAACAGAATGCAGCAACTATTTTAGTAATTGCTTTGCAGAAGGCCCAGGAAGTATTATTCCAGAAAAAGAAGTTGTAGGGTTGATTTTTTCCCCCCTTCTTTAATGAATGTGTTTATTCATTTGCCCAGACTTTTTGGCAATGAATAAATTTAATAAATCAAGCAAAATAATGAAATTGCTGTACTAATTTTGAAAGGAAATACGACATATTTGAAAGGAAATACGACTTTCAACATATGCTAGCCTTAACTGTGTGTATTACAGAGTAATACAATAAAGAGTATAAGAGAATTGGGACTTTATTTAATACATCCAAAATTACCTGATTTATCTGCAGATTCACTAGAACCTATCCATTAAACTGAATTTCTTGTAGAAAATCTGTGACCAATTTCAAAGGAAACTGAATTATGCTCAATATTTGCAAATGTCACTCATGTAACAGTAATACTATATAGACTTTTCTGGAAAGTTTTACTTGTAAAAGAGTAAGAGTTCCAAGAAAGAAAGAAAGAGGGAGAGAGAGAAAGAAGAAAGAAAGAGAAAGAAAGAAAGAAGAAAGAAAGAAAGAAAGAAAAAGAAAGAAAGGAAGAAGGGGAGAAAAGGAAAGAAGGAAAAGAGGGGGGGAAGGAGGGAGGGAGGGAGGAAGGAAGGAAGGAAGGAAGGAAGGAAAAATTCAGGCATACTCTCATCTGGAAGAATTATAGAAAGAGAAAATGAAGATACCCTTATAATATCATATTCTATAATGTCAACATATACCCATGATATGTGAGCCAATTTTTAGAGACATTGGGTTTAGATGTTTTTATTTCCATTTTATTTTTATTTCTTGTTCATTTACAAGGCTACTCTTAGTATATGGTGATCTGATTACTCTTTTTTTTTTTATTTCATTTATTTGTGAGAGAGAGATAGTGCAAACTGGAGGAGGGACAGAATAAGAGGGAGAGCAAAGAGTCTCAAGCAGATTCTCTGCTGAGGGTGGAGCCTGACACAGGGCTCCATTCAGTGACACTGAGAGCATGACCTGAGCCAAAACCAAGAGTCAGAAGCTTAATCAACTGAATCACCTAGGTGCCCCCAGATTATTCTTTAAAGAACATTGCATGTATTCCCTTGCTCTCAGTTTAAAATAAAAAGAATTCAACTGTATCGATCGGTTTATGGTTTGGGTTTGATATAACCTGGACTATAATCTTGCAAACACAGGGCAGCCTTCAAACATGAGTTAGCATTATTCTAGATGGGGTATTTTAGCAGAAGCCTTCTTTGGTTAGGGTCTTCATCTTTTTAGGACCAAGGTTTAAACTGGGTGGAACATCTCTTAGGATCACAGAACCTGCCATTTTTCTTGGTAAGGTCTCCTGTGGACAGGTGTTATAAAAGAGGCGTCGAAAATTAAATTTGTTTTAATTCTGAAATTTAATTTGCTTCTGAAATTAGAACTGAAGTAGTGTCTTAGAGTCATTTATTATGTGGGAGGATATGAATCCTGAGAAGCTACAGGTTCGTGCGTTAAGTGGTAGCTGGTCAGATCCCACTGTTTGCCTGCGTGCTGGAATAGTAACTTTATTCCATGTGGGATATGATTATTCTTTTATTTTTAATGCTATTTATTTATCTACCTCTTTATCTCTCTCTCTCTCTATCTATCTATCTATTTGAATCGCTGATAAGTGTACCTAACTGATCTGGTCCTTCTTGGTAAACTGAATAACAAATTGGTGTTTGGGGGGCGATGTACCATGCAAAATGCAAATGGGCTTGCTGAATGGAAGACATCCAGCATGGATCAAGACCTTGCCCATATGTGGGGTTTTTGTCTAAGCAATCTTTTTATAAGCTTTTTAATGCTTGAACAGCTACCAAAGCAAACAGAGACATATTATTTATTAATTGTGCACCGTTAATAGCGAGGTCTCACCAACTGCCAATCCATATGGACATAAAGCCCTCAGTCCTAAATCTGCTTAGATTAATTTCTTTCACAAGCATCCAACAGCGTGAGGGTAAAGTGAGAACCAGGTTTTGCTCCTGCCTTTTTATGCCATGCTTGGCAGATTAGTTGACTAGGACTTCTTTATAAGCAAGAAAAGCTGCCATACTTCTTGGTGTTGTCCAGGCTAGAGATTTACTAAGGATGGAGATGAAAGGACTTTAGATCTGTTGTGGTTTTCTGCTGATCCTCTCCAAAGCCTGCATAATCCTTTTGTCCCACCCACCCCCAAAAGAAAAGGTAATAAAAAAGATAAGAAAATACTTTAACAAATGAAAATAGCTACAATTTCTAGTTATATTAAGGGGAACTCTTACTTGAAGAAGTTCAAACTTTAAACAATAATTAGGCTTAGTAGCAATTTCAAGATGTTTGTACATGTGATTACTGGTTACATCCAGTTAATCCAATTCTTCATGTAAAATGTAAAAACTGCCTAATCTAATCAACACTCCCACACACATTGTATGCCAAATTTCATCATGTTAATGTTTTTAAATTAGGACACATTCTGGTCTCTCCTAAATTTGCTAGCTAGCTCAATATTCCTGGATGAATATCAGTTCAGAGAAAGAACCCAAATTTAGCTACTTCTAGAGTTTTTTTCCTGCTGGATGCCCACTCCCATTCTTAAAAAGCAGACACGGTCATTGGCGGAGTCTGGTTTTCCCTGCTTACTTTCTGCTGTATGCCTGCTTCTCAAAGCTACAGCGCAAGGTGACTTTTTACTTTTCTCCCTCATGTCAGCTTGCCTCAATCTGTTAAAAAGACTTAAACACTTCTGTGGTGCATTTCCTCCTAGAGACACACACAAGATAGAAATTAGGAAGAGTTTTGTTTAACCCATTGAAATGTAAAGGAGAGAGGCTGCAGGTGTGTGTGTGCATGCGTGTGCTTTAATCACATATTCAACCACCAACGACATCATTTTAGTCACTCTTTAGGGCAGTATCTTTTACTGTGTTAACTAGTTGCTCTGTAAATTGTTAAAAAAGCTAACCTGCTGACCTTCTGGGACTGCACTGTTTAAACAGGAACTCTGAATTCTGACCTCCACTTCTGGGAAAGAACTAAAAACAAGGTTCCCAAAGATAGGCCAGATTGAGAGAAGCTAGGATTCAGAGTAGCAGCTCTAGATGTTTTTTTGTTTTGTTTTTTTATTTATTTTTATTTTTTTAAATATTTTTATTTATTTATTTGACAGACAGAGATCACAAGGAGGCAGAGAGGCAGGCAGAGAGAAAGGAGGAAGCAGGCTCCCTGCTGAGCAGAGAGCCCAATGCGGGGTTCCCGGCTAGATCCCTGCTAGATCCCAGGATCCTGAGATCATGACCTGAGCCAAAGGCAGAGGCTTTAACCCACTGAGCCACCCAGGCGCCCCTGTTTTTTTTGTTTGTTTGTTTGTTTGTTTTGCTTTTTGGTCAGAGAGAGTGAGCACAGGCAGACAGAGTGGTAGGCAGAGAGAGAAGCAGGCTCCCTGCCGAGCAAGGAGCCCGATGTGGGACTCGATCCCAGGAGGCTGGGATCATGACCTGAGCCGAAGGCAGCGGCTTAACCAACTGAGCCACCCAGGCATCCCTATTTTTTTGTTTTTTTAATCAGGAAGGCTAGCTAGCTGTTTTAATCTTTGCTATCCAGTCCTTAAAGCAGTTAAGTGGGCACATACCCTATAAGAAATATGCTTGAAGAAGCCTGTTATTCACAGGTAAATAGGAAAACAGTGTTTTCACAGTCACCTTCCTGGCAAATAGTGAGCCCTTAGCCAGGGCGCTTTGCCCGATTTCAGCAGGGGGCTCTCTGGGCAAGGGAATTTTCCTTAAAAAACAGCTGGCCCTACAAGCAGGGGCTAGGCCAGGGCCTATGGAAATTACTAATTTTCCACTGAAACAATATTTAAAAAACAAAAAAATACTAAAAACTGTTTAGCCTTGGCAGTGGCAACACTCCCTTTGTATTACTTTGTTTTCAAACAACTCATTTTAGAAGTAAACACTGCTTCTTGAGGAATGTTTTCATATTTAAAGTGCCTTCATAAGTAAGCTCATCACAGAAGAACCTGTCCAAAATATATTTCTGTTCTTTCTTTTTTTTTAATCTTTCGCTTCTTTCATCTTTAATTCTTAAATCCAAAGAGTTCATCTAACATTTTATTAATCTTAAAGATTTCTTTTAGACCATTTGAGAAAGGTCTATTCTTTGACTTTAAGATCTCAGGCAGCAGCTTGCTGTAGATCTAATGAAAATCTGTCTGTGCATATGCACAAATTGACTAAAGAGAGTACATCAAATGTTAATCCATAGATGCCGAAGTAATATGCAAATAGAGGATCTAAACTTACTGCACCATCATTTTTAATGAAATAAGTTATTCAGTCCTTACATTTAAGGAAATAATAAAATAATGCCTTGGCTCAGTGCACTGGAATGTAGAGTCTCCTCCTCTTAATTCACTGATTGCCAATTCACTTCTTTTTGCCACCAGATGGATTTGAACTTAATGAACTGAAGGGACTGTTTTTTCTTTTATCTTAGGTTAGTTTAGTTTCACACTGAAGATGCTTAGCTCTGTACAAATTATGAGCCAGTGTTCTTGTTCATATGTAGATATGCAAATAAATATACATTCCTGAGATAGATCGCTAATTTGATATAATGTTGATACAAATACAGTATATGTATTACTGCCTTTCTACAATGAGAGCCATAAACAGATAAACCTCACTTGTGCCTATATTTTAAAAATTGAATGTTTATAAAAATTCATGAAATTATATCTTTATTAAAAATAAATTACATATGTACATGTACCATCATCTTATTATTTTATATTACTTTTAGCTAAAATGTTTTATTTAGAGAAAGTAATTTGCTTCATAAGTTTTATAATAGTTGCAGATATTTACTCTAAGTGGAAAACATTCACTAGCAATAATTGTACAATCGATGTTCTACCAGAAAATTTTGAAATCAAGGAGACTCACTATTAGACAACAGGACATTCCTTCAGAATTCTACCAAAGAGAGATTTTTTTCCAATAAAAGATGTAGACCCTTCGTTATTAAAAAAAAATTTTTTTCTCCCTTCAAGAAACAAAATGTGATAGTATGGGGAAAAAAAAGAAAAGAAACTGGAAAAATGATCATGGAATGAATTAGTACAGATGTTGAGTGATTCACCCAGATTCTGTCCATCCTGTCCATTATTTCCCTGTACATTTGGACATGTACAGACTTACTTCCACTGAAGGAACTATCATTGTATAAGGGTTAGAAGAGGTTAAGAGTCAAGGAAAAATTATGTGAATATGTAAAAAACAAAAGAGAAGCAAAATGTATATAAGGCAGAGAGGAAGAAACCTTGGAAATTTAAGCCCTTATGACAGAAAATATCAATGGGAGCAGATGAAAGGAATAAGATGCTTTCACTTTGCTACCTAGTCACACAGAGGTAATCAAGCTGCCCTTGACATCAGAGAAAAGAGAACTTGCTCTGTTTGTTTTCTTAAAAGAGCAAAGCTTTTGCTATAGATTTATTAACTATAATATTTAGCACCCAAAAGATGGTAGATGCACTAAGCTATCTATGTTATTTATTTATCCATACATTTATTCTTTAAACTTGAGGCTCAGGAGCCTCACGTATCAGATACTCTTCTAGGTAGACATTTGATTGGGAGGGGCAGACATGTAAATTATGGATTACATAGAATAAAATCATTGTTAAGAAAAGAATGCAACAGACAGAAATAAAAATATATATAACAGTGATTAATAATAATAATCCTGAAGTTATTAATATAAATTCCTTTTCTAAAAGATTAATCTGAGAATCATAACAGAGCCTTAATTTCAGTGCTATATATAGCTAATTGAAGGATGACTTATTTAAGTAAAATCAATAGAAATTTTATAATTAAATATCCAAAGTATACATTTTTGTAGGGAAAGTAAATAACAACAAGGCACTGCATAAAAGCTTTTGGAAGAATGAGAATATTAAATTAATTACTTTTTGTCATTTAATATTGGGAGAATTTCAAAGCCTTGGCTATTGTACAATTTTAAAAGTTATTACCATTTAAGAATAAGCAGCTTGTATATTTAGATGCATTAAAAGATAAGATATTACTGTAATAAAAGTATGAATTCTAAAGTCATGCCCTTTTCTGAGGTATTAACTTCAATTCTGTAATGGGTTTTTAGCCTGTCAAATTTAAAAACAACTGAAGTAAGAAAGATAAGTGAACAATGCACATGAATAGAAGCTTAATGGAAATTAAAAAGTGAGAAATCTTAGTCAATGGAAGAGAAAAAAATAAAAGTCTTGACAGAGGAATAAATAGACCATAAGTAGTCCTTACTGGCATGTTTATGGGATGTAGCAGTGTGTGTATACTCACAAAGCCAAATATAGAAAACTAGGCAATTGTAGTGGTCTTTTTGGAAAGGGAATGTGCTATTGTAATGTGTAAACACAAAAAAAAATCTATGACTTGTTAATGCAATTTTTGTAAGGTTCTGACAATTTTTAATATAATTATAATTTCCACTTAGTCCAAATATCTATATCTATATTTGGACTACAGATTTTATAAAGATCGTGTGTATATGTGTGTATTTTTGTGAGAATGAGAGCACAGACAGAGAGAGAGAGAGAGGAGAATGTTTAAATCTACTAGGATTTAAATAGGATTATACTGAATGTAGAACTAACCCAGGCATAATTAGATCCAACAACCCTTTTAAGTTTCTACATGGTTCTTATGTCCATTTCTACTCCTAAGGAAGTGGTTAAACCTATATAAAGTTGTCCTGATTTGGTCTGAATTCCTCGTTTCATTGTGCAGCTTTAGCTTAATCCTATTACTCACCTTCCACACTATTCATGTACCATTCTATCCTGTCCTGGCTTGGCCATCATCCCTTTTAGGACGCATATCATCAGTGTTTACTAAGTGTTCATTTTAAGACATGTTATTACCAAAGATGCTTTGTTCCTCCCCAGCACACACTGCAAAATTCCAATGGTTTAAATGCTTATTTAGAGGAAGGATAGCTTTTGTGTTGTATATTCAGTCAGCCCTGCTCTCAACCTGAGAAACTTTGCTTGCTTTCTCTATGCTTAATTCTTTGTTATTATTCAATAAGAGAGCTCAAAGTAACTCTTGGACAAAGTGTTGGATAAGGGGAAGCAACTGACTGATTAAAATCTATAGAAGACATATTCCTCCTTTTTAACCAACCTGATTTTTTTAAGATTATACCCATCGGGAGGCTGGGAGGGCCAGGTGGCTCAGTCTGTTAAGCCTCTGGCTTCAGAAGCAAAATCAGAGAGTTTGCTTCTTTCTCTCCCCTCTCCCTCCAACCCACTCATGCTCTTTCTCTTTTGCTCACTCTCCTACTTTCCAATAAAATCTTAAAAAAAAAAAAAGATTACACCCATGTTCTTCATATCTTTCCCGGGAGAGGGTCACTCTCTTCTGGCCCAAGAACAGATCACTATTTGCTTAAATGGGTCACAGTAGTCTCATTCTATTTGCTGTGATTATTTTAGGCCTGGCATGCAAAAGAGCTCTGGCCAATGTTACTTGAGGAGAACACTGCTGGATGTCATTTGGGAGAGGTTTTCCACTCTGATAAAAACTCTCTTTCTGACCTAAGATGTTATCATGAGAATGAAATCTACAACATCTTGCAACCAAGAGGAAAGTTAGCATAATGAGGGTGGAGTAGAAACATAAGGGAAAACAAACAAACACACAAACAAACAAACAAAAAACCTAGGTCTGTGTACAGCTGTATACCCCTATGCAATCAATGTAGTTAACCAACCTGATAGTTGCCCAATGTCTGTCCCAAGCTCCACAGAAAACCAAGGTTAGTAAAAACATATGTTATTAGTCAATTAAGAAGCACGTCTACATTTTCACAAATAATGAAAGGGAGAGTAGAGTGACACATAGTGGCACATATATGTACCTTCCTTTTTACTCTTAACCTGAACACTTCATTGCTTTGTAGAGAAAGAATTCCTTTTTGTTATCATATTTTGTCTGCATGAAGAACATTCCTTGTAGCACAGGTGTGTTAAAAAGGAATTTTTTCACTATTTTTCCCCTTCTTTTGTTTAAAAAATCTTTAATCTGTCTTCATCTTTGAAAAGTCTTCCAACCAGATATAGAATTCTGGAGTTAAACTACTTTCAGCACTACTAACATGTCATTTCATTGTGTCATCCAGTTTATGTAGTTTCTGAGAGAGTCTGTCATAATCCTTAACTTTCCCACTACCCACCTATATTTGTTATGTGTTATTTTTCTTTGGATCCTTCAAAATGTTCTTTGCACCTTTACTTTTTATGAGTTTTACTATAATATGTCTAGATGTCTCTTTTTGTTGTAGTGCTGGTGGTCATTATTGCTGTTCCATGTATCCTATATAGCGTTCTGTGAGCATTTGGGATTCATGATGTGTTGTATTTTATTATATTTGGAAAGCTCTCAGTCATTATTTTTTCACATATTTTATCTACATCATTCTCTATTTCTTCTCTTTTTGTAAAACCAAATTGTATATGTGTTAGCATATCTGGTATTGTCCTACAGCTTTTGGATTTTCTGTTATATTTATTTACCTTCTGTTTTTCTCTTTGTGCTTTAGTTTTTTATTGCTACTTAACTATCTATAAGTTCATTAATTCTTTCTTCAACTATATCGAGTCTACTGATGGATACAATGAAGGAATTTTTATTTGAGACAGTTTGTTTTTGTTTTTATTTTCCTTTAGCACTTCTGTTAGGCTCATTACATTTACCATCTCTCTGTGACATTCCCCATTTACTCATGCATGTTGTCTACATTTTCCACTAGTTCCTTTAACATTTTAGTCATAATTCTTTTTTAAAGATTTTATTTACTTATTTTGTTAGAGAGAGAGAGAAAGAGAGAGCAATCACGAGTAGGGGAAGGGACAGAGGGAGAGAATATCCAAGACTTCCACTGAACTTGGTGTCCAACATGGGGCTCAGTCCAACAACCCATGAGATCAGGACCTGAACCAAAACCAAGAGTCATATGCTCAACTGACTGAACCACCTAGGTGCCCCTTAATTATAGTTTTTGTGTGTGTGTATGTTTGTTTGTTTAATTTCCCATATCATGGTCATGTCTAAGTTCTAACATCTGAGTTATGTCTGAATCTGATCCTGTTGAATGTCACTTAACAAGAGGCTTTTCCTTACTTTTTGTTTGTGTCTTGTAATTTTTCATAGAATTCTAGACATTGTCTTTCACTCTATTAAGTGGGGTAAGGAGTAGTTAACCTGAATATGAACATTTCACTTCTTCATTCACACCATTAGACTGGGTGTTGTTGAGTTAGTCTAATCAGAAATTGAACTGAGTTTCAGTTTTGCTGCTTCTACGGTTCATGTCAGTGTATCACAAGCTTTAGTTCCTTCAATATCTACTTCCGTTGGGTTATGTGTATGGGAAGTGTATGGGAAGATAATTAGAAGTGAGTTTCTTATTAGTGTTTGTGTTCCACCTTTAGCTTTTACAGTCCATACATCCGAATCCACAGAAAAAGACTCTCTCCACATTCTTCTTTTTCCCTCAATAGTTGACCGATATTGCTTTAATGTCTGCTAACTTTGTTGTGGGGATTTTTGTTTTCTTTTGTTTTTGTTTTTGAAGGGGGTCAGGTTCTATGTTATTCTGATCTCATTTTGGTCTTAGGGAGGCCATATGCACCTAGACCTTGGAGTGGGATTTTCTTACCATTGATACCCACCTCCTTATGGCAGCCTAACTCAACCTTGTTTTGTGGCTAAAATTAGTTCAGGGTTTCCTACCACTACTCCAGTGGTACAAAACCTCTGCTTGGTGTTCATATAAGGCCTAAGAGCATTTGCCCTTGCTCCAGAAGCTATTGCTTCATCATGGAGAATTCTGGGAAGAAGGCAGAGCTTTACACCTATTCCCTGTGATACTGCTTATCACTCCACTTTCACTTTGTGAAAGGAGTAGTTAACCTGAATATGAGCATTTCTCTTCTTCATCATACTATTAGACTGAATGTGAATGAAGCAACTTAAGGTTTTGTTTCATATGACAGAAGGGTCCACAGAAGTGCCTGTCCCCAACATCCAGCAATCATTTCCTACATACTATCATTATGGATAAGCTCTCTTTTTAGTGTCCTACCCTGCTCCCAAATTGCTACAGTGATGATATTCTAGTTATTTACTGCTGCAAATAGAATAGTACTTACCGGTTTAAGATTAATTTGTTAGTATCTTTCATAGTTCTCTGTATTGACAGGCTCACCTTGGTAGTCCTTACTTGAGGTCTTCCATGTAGTTTTAATGAAAAGAAGGTGAGGACCGGAGTCATCTGAAGGCTTAATGCCCAAGATAGTCCATTCCCATGGCTGAGAATTGATTATGGCTCTCACATAAAACTCAGATTGATTTTTTTTAGAGAGTGGCTGCTACACTTGTGGCTTATGCTTCTTTTACTGTGGTGGGTTCTTTTGAAGAAGGTGAATTCTATAAATCAGCTTTTTCAAATAACCAAGTGGACCGCAAGTCTAGAACTTAACCTCAGAATGTCATATGGACTATATTATGTTAGTCAAATGAGTCACTAAAGCCAATTCATGCTTGAGGGAGAGGTAATTTGACCTCTATTTTTTTTAAGATTGTATTTATTTATTTGACGGACAAAAATCACAAGTAGACAGAGAGGCAGGCAGAGAGAGAGAGGAGAAAGTAGACTCCCTGCTGAGGAGAGAGCCTGATGTGGGGCTCAATCCCAGGACCCTCAGATCATGACCTGAGCTGAAGGCAGAGGATTAACCCACTGAGCCACCCAGGTGCCCCATAATTTGACCTCTTGATGAGAGGAGCAGTAAGCATATATAACAGAGAAAGCAATTGATGATGAGCATCTTTGAGACTGTTCTCTACAAACAACCCTGTGGAAATCATAATTTATGTTCCTTCCACATGTAATATCTGCTTATTTTCCAACCAAGAGCTCAAAACTCATCTCATTACAGCACTGGTTCTAAATCCAGGGTTTTAGCATCCAAATTGGGTTCAAGTCTGGGTCATTAGGTATGACTCCTTTTAGTTGGAAAAATATGTAAATTAGAAAAATAATTTATTTGCCTCTTCTGCCCACCTCCCAGCCTCAATATAAAATGGTGATATAAGGATAACATAATTGAAATAGACACTCCATTTCAAAAGAGAGAAAAGGGGAGCCAGGGTGGCTCAGTCAGTTAAATATTTGCCTTCAGCTCAGTCATGATCCTTGGGACCTGGGATCAAGCCCCACTTTAGGCTCCCTGCTCAGTGGTGAGTCTCCTTCTCCTACTCCCTCTGCTTATACTCTCTCTCTCTCTCTCTCTCTCTCAAATAAATAAACAAAATCTTAAAAAAAAAACCTATAAAAGTGAAAGAAAAGGTAGATGGTATATAACTATTACTAGTCTAGAGCAATTCTGAAATCCACTTATGTACGTATTAGTATTTACCTCATTAGTTTAAAATTTCCCTAGGAGAGATTCTCCATGGTTCTTGATTCAACCTCTGGATTCTCAGTTTTGAAATCCAAGTCATCTATGAGACTGTATATGAAGCTAAGTAATTCTCTTCTTGCTTTCTGCCCACAGATGGTGGAAGGCCCCAAAGGCTCTCATTTTGAAGTACCTCTGCCTTTTTTACTCTGAAGCATGACATTTTTGTCAATCCGATATTCCTAAGATGTTAGATATTTCTTATAAATCTTATTAAAATTCAATTTACTTGACTGAAGGCATAGTCAATAATTTCTTTGAGGGCTGAGAGTCATGGTGCTACGGCATAGTGTTATTAAAATTTAGAAATCTTTTTGCCTAGAGAAAGAGTCTAAAAGATATATCATTATTAGACTCCCCAGCTGGAAATGTCTAGGAAGTACACCCTTAAGATTCTTAGAAGTTTTTTTATCTAGCTGAGATGGTATACAAAGCACTTCCTTAAATATTTCTGAGGACTTAACAAAAGGTCATATAACCATACCCGCAGTCTGAACATTGCTACCTTGAAGCCTCATTTCATGGGCAACACCTTGTATTTGATCTTAGCCTGGATTCCATTCCTTATTTTGAAAGCTTTTTTGTCAGCATGAAAGTCCAAGAATGAGAAACAGTTTAATTTTTAACCAACATTTCCAGGCTTTGTTATATTTCCTCAAAATTCTTCCTGAAACTGAACAATTCACTTTTTATCCCCTCTCTATATGTACTTAATCATATATGGTTTTCAAAAAGCAATTGCACTTTTATGGTGTTACAAGTCTTTTTATTTGAGGGGGGCAGTGAGGATGGGAGGGACAGAGGGAGACTGAGAGAGAGAGAATCTTAAGCAGGCTCCAAAGCCAGCACACAGCCCAACATGGGCTCTCACAGACCTCAGATCATGACCTGATCAAAAGTCTAATGCTTAACCAACTTCACCACCCACGTATCTCGATATTGTTAGAAATCTTAATCAAAATTCATGGTATATATTTTCTCTTTTCTTCCTAATCCCAAGGAATACTGTTGTAAACATTTTGCTGCTATATAACATGGGTCACTTTTATTCATCCTCTAGCAAATTCCCTCCTTGCCTTTCAAGACTACTGTAATCTCCTTCAGATCCTTCCAATTTGTGCTTGCATTTTTGTTACAAAGAATAGTTTAAGCTTTTATGATGGTGGTAGCTAACTTCTGGTACTAATTTTTGTTCCAGTTATTTATGACTGAAAAAAAAAATCCCCCAAATTCTGTGGTTTAAAACAGTTAATTATGATTTCCCCTGGTTTTGTAAGTTGATTGGTTTCAGATATTTGATTGTCATTATGGATTCCTCATCAAGTGACAATAAGTTGGAAGCTGGGCCAGGAGTGAGTCTCTACTAGACTAGATAGATATCTAAGGTGGCTCATTCATATTGTTGTTAGTGATGCTGTTTCCTAGGAGCTCATCATTATTGCCTACCAGAGAGTGATACATGGTCTTTCCATGTGGCCTCCACTGACTTCTCACAGCCTAGGGACTGGTTTCCAAGTGAAAACATCCCCAGAGTTGGAGTTCAAGGAGGTCAAGATAGAAACTGCAAGACTTCTTTTGATCTGATCTTACAAAACCAGGGATGTTACCTCCATTGTATTCTGTTGTGTAAACAAGTCACCAGGAGCAACTGAGAATCAGCATGTGCATTATGCATACAGGGAGGGAAGGAAATGATCATACCCATTTAAAAAACTATCTACCACAGAAGGCATGTGCAAATTCAGTGAAGGACTAATGCCTAGAATGGGCCAACTTGAGAAGTAAATCTTTAGTGAAGTTTCTGTCTGCATCTGTATACCATATATGGTACAGATGTACAAAGCTGAATCACCTCAGTGCTCTACTGATTTCCTTTTCTTCATTAATTTCTACCTTACCTTTAATAATCATATTAGAGAAAGAAGAGCTATATAATTTGTCAGTTGCTAACTTGTTTTTATTTTTTTATAAAAGGCGCCACTCATATGTGAGCCTCATTTTATGACTGCACACATACACCCACAAGCACACATAACAGGAGGCATAGATCAATGCTATGACAGATCGCTCCCCTAGTAAGTGCCCATATATATACCAAATAAAATATAGAAGTTAATTTCTACTTAGTTTGGTTTATATTTACAGAGATGAATCTGCTATGGAGTTTTGATCAAAGATTGTTTTAACTAACCCAAATTTTACTTTTTTTTTGACCGTGCTGATTTTAATTAACCTCCATTACTCAGTTCATCTAATTAATGACTACAATTACATATCACTAGGCCATTGTAATAGACAGATATTGTAATGGTTGTTAGTGATTTTTTTTTCTTTTTTTTACCGCAAACTTATTGAATCTTAGCCTTCAGAATCATCAGATTGCTAGCTTTTGAACCACATGTACATTCATAAAAATTTTAGGAGTAAATTGGACAGGTAATTTAAGACACTTAATTAAAAATACAGTATGTAAATGTTCTGCTTTCAAGAAAATTACCTAACCTCTATGTGCCATCTTTAAAAATAGAACAAAATAATTACCCTGTATTATTTCGTTGACATATTTTAAGGGGCTTCGTAGAGAATCTTTTAGCATGCTGAAGACCTTCAATATGTTATAGTTCAATATAAAAGAAAAGAAGCAAATGTATTAGTAATTCCTACTTTGAAAAAAAAAAAAAGACTCTCAGGATGTCTCAGTAGCTTAGTCAGTTGAGATCTGCCTTTGGCTAAGGTCATGATCTCAGGGTCCTGGGATGGAGCCCCACATCAGGCTCCCTGCTCATTGGAGAGTCCACTTCTCCCTCTACTCCTCCCCCCTTCTTGCCTCCCTCTTGTTATGTACACTCTCTCTCAAACAAAAAAATCTTAAAAAAAAAAGGAAGGCTTACATTCAAAATGCACACACAGAAACATACACATTCTTATCAAAGTTGGATAAACCCAAATATTCATCACCCAGTGTTCATCAAGACATCAATGAAGAGCACTGTATTAAAATTTGTGATTTTTAAAAAAGATTTTATTTACTTATTTTACAGAGGAGAGATCACAAGTAGGCAGAGAGGCAGGCAGAGAGAGGGGGAAAGCAGGCTCCCGGCTGAGCAAAGAGCCCGATGCAGGGCTCAATCCCAGGACCTTGAGATCATGACCTCAGCCAAAGGCAGAGGCTTAACCCACTGAGCCACTCAGGTACCTCAGTGATTTTTTTTTAAGTAGTTATAACCACAGGAGCTAATAGCAGGGAAAAAAGATATATAGAAAATAAGAATTTACATAGTCAATATAAGAAGAAGAGACACAGATTTCAGCTAATATATCTTGTAAGGTATTACTGAGTGAGTTATTATAGAGGAACACTGCAGGAATAGGTGGAGCACTTTTGTAATGATTTTTGGAAAAAATAGAAAATAAAATAGAGAAATTGACCACTAATCTTGGACCCTCCACTTATTATCTTTGAGAATCTACCCTATCTTCTAATTTGTAAAGTGGAAAAACAGTAGTTTATACATTATAGAGTTGTTTTCAGGATGAAATGTATTAATGTGTCTAATGAATTTTTAAGATTATGTGGTACATAAAATATTAAAAATATATATAATCCATTATTAATTATAATTAATTAATTATTATTAATTATAATCCATTATTATTTTATGCAAATTAATTTAAAAAGACTTACTGTAGGTCTGTTAAGTGTCAGACTCCAGTCTACTCCTTGGACATATATAAGAAAGCTTTAATCTCTGCTTCACGGAGTTCACATTCTAATGGAAAAAGATAGATAATACACATAAAAATGAACAGGTATACTGAGTTAAAAAGTGGCAAATGTTATGGATATAAGTAAGGCAGAGTAAGTGACATAGAAACAACCTGATTAGCAAGTCTCCATACTTATAAGCCATGTGGACAGGATAGACCTAATTGAGAAATTTATTTTGAGTAATGACTCAAAGGGGGTGACAGAGTGAGCCATGTCAAGCACACGGTGCAAAGGTCCTGAAAACACAGATGTACTTGAGAGGTCAAGGAATAGCATAGAGGTCTCTGGCTAGAGCAGGCCAAGTGAGGGAATGGGTGGCAGAAATGTGGTCAGAGAGAAAAAAAAGAAACCGTCATGTAGGTACTTACAGGCCTATGGCTTTTAATCTGTGTATAATGAGGAGCCTTAAAGAGAATTTGAGTAGTCACCATCTGAATCTTTTTAAAGGATCTTGTCTGCAGCTTTGTTAAGACTAGACCATAAGAAGACAAAGGTGGAAGCAGGGAAGCCAGTTGAGGGCATATTCTAGTCATTCAGGAGAGAGATGATTATGACTTAGGCTAGGATGGTAAAAACAAATGACAGTGTTGAAAGAAATGCTGGCAATGCAGGACAGAGAGGACAAATTTCTCAAATAAAATCAGTGAATAAGGAGAGAAGTGGATGGATCTCTTTTAGAATGGAACCTAATTGGTTCATACAGTAATAGGAGGGGCATCAGGAAGGTGTTGTATTGGGAATTTATGTGCTTTTCTTTTTCCTTAAGATTTTATTTATTTGAGAGAGACAGCAAGAAAGAGAGAGAAAGTGAGGTGGGGGGGGGCAGAAGGAGAGGGAGAAGCAGACTCCCTGCTGAGTAGGGAACCCAATGCAGGACTCTATCCCAGGAGTCTGGGATCATGACCTGAGCCGAAGGCAGATGCTTAACTGATTGAGCACTCAAGTGCCTTTTGAGATTCTTTTAGAATATACTATTATTCTTAGTGTCTGTAATTACAGAGATAAATACCATTAATATTTGATGTTAGTGTCCCCGTTCTTCTCTCTATATCACACAGGAAGATGAAGGCAGAGATTGAAGTGATATGTCTATAAGCCAAGAAATAAGAAAGATTGCCAGCAAACTACCAGTAGCTAGAAGAGAGACATGGAGCAGATTCTCCCTCACAGCTCTTAGAAGGAACTAAACTGGCTGACACCTTATTTTGTACATCTAGTCTCTAGAACTGAAAGACAATAAATTTCTGTTATTTAAGGCACGCAATGAATGGCACATTTTTATGGCAACAATAGCAACTTAATACACTACCTCAGTCAAGTGATGAAGGTCAATGTCAACAGTAATAAGTCATGTTGATAGTATGTACTCTTGATAGGATGTCATGAAAATGGCAGTTTATGTATGTGAGGGTGACCTAGATGCATCTGTCAGCTCTTTGATCACTAGGATTGATTCAGGTGATTGGCTGGAGAAGCAGGTGTCCCCTTCCTTCTACATCATTCTATGTGTGCCCCTTCTGAAATCGCACACTGAGTGGAAGAGGATGACCTTCCTGGGTAGAGGGGACCATTCTTTTGTCAGGGGCATATGAGTAGCTGCTCCCTCAAACAAGCTCTCAAGGTCCACTTGTAGGAGAATGTAGGGTAGTTAAGATAATTTAAAAAAAAAAAGTAGGAAGGAAGGAAAATGACAACTTATATCTGTGTTCTTCCTCCCGGCACCATTACACCAGTGAGATCATGAGAAAAGTATCAGACAAACCCTAATTGTAAAATATTCTATAAAATACCTGACCAGTATGTATCACAACCATTAGGCATCAAAAACAAAGAAAAATGTAAGGAACTCTCACAGCCAAGAGGCAACTAAGAAGACATAATAATTAAATACAGTGTGGGTAGGGTGGTTTGAATTCTGGAAGAAAAAAGAACATTAGGTAAAAACTAAGGAAGTCTAAATAAAACCTGAATTTTAGCTAATAATAATATACCAATATCAGTTCATTAATTGCAATTCAGGTACCATACTAATAAGCATGAGGTACTAGGGAAATTAGGTGTAGAATGTATTGAAGCTCTGTAATATCTAATATCTCTCATAGTTGCATCATTTTAATTTTTTGCAATTTTAATACCTTCTGTAATTTTTCTGTAAAGCTAAATCTATTCTAAAAATAAAATTTGTTTTTAAGGCTGAAAAATTACTTGCTTACTCCTACACTAATCTATCTAGAGTTAACCATTTCTGACTATGCAGTGCCTAACCTCATTTTACCTAGATCCTCTCCATAGTAATGGTTAAGACATAGTTTTCTTTATCAGTTTAATTTACAGTGACATTGATAATAAGATAGTAGATTCACAAGCATGATGAAGGCTATGTTTGTTTTCCTTCCTTCATTAGAGACTTGAGACAAGGCAAATGAGAAAAGCTGTTTGATAACGGTGAAATAAAAAAAAACTTTTTTTGGAAAAAATTTAAGTTTCAAATCTGATGCACAATCTAATACTGAGATAAAGACATAAGATTATATAGAGGAAGAGTATATTCAATATACAAGTATTTCTTCATGAAGACCAGAGAATAATCTTATAAGTCAATTGCATGATAAACATGGTACTCATAAGTATGTTGATTATAGAAATGGAAATACAGAAGTTGTTACACATTAGTCTTTTCACTGTATTTTTAAAGCAGCCAAATAGATTAAGTAGAAGATGAATTTTTTTTATATTCTGAATTCATTAGTTAAATAAAGAGCAATATATAAAATATATTGAAATATAGAGAGATATTTTAAAAATTATAAGAAAGCAAAGAGAATTAATTCCATGAGGGCAAGGGATTCTACAAAAGCAAAACAAACAACAAAATCTCCTTATAATACTTCTCAATTCAAATAAAATCCATAATATTTTAAAAAAATAATATTTAAAAAACTTATTTTACTTGACTTCCAGGCATGGAAATAATCTTTAAATAATCCAGATTACTTTAGAATTAATATTAGATTTTCCAGTATCTTTGAGCAATGCTGATGGCTTTTTGGATCTAAATAAAGAGAAAATAAATGAAATCAAATGAAAATTGAGGTAAAAACCTGAGTCTAATTTCAATATAAAATTATGCTAATCTTCTGAGAAAGGTTTATAATGTAAACTCTCTTATTTATTGCAATGATAAATTATGTTATTTAACTATAGATGTTCTGGTCATGTTATGTGGTAGAAAATAAGATTTTTGAATTGCTATAATATTTTTATCTTTAAGTGCATTCCTTCAGTTTGCTAATTTAGAAGATTTTGACTTGACATATGCCTTACAGCAAGTTTTATGTTTTCCTTTTTTAAGAATACATAATGAAAATCAGGAATCTAAATGGAATACTTTCCAAACAAGCATGGCATACTGATCCTTGTCCATTTAGAGTGCTTCAGGGTTGTTCTCACAGTACTATTCTTTCATCTGGTCCCCTTCTTAGGAAAAAAGACAACTTGTCAGGGGTTGGGATATGAGCTGTGACCATAGATTAGCACCAAGTTAATTATTCTGTAGAAGCATCACACCCAAGACTTTGACCTCAAGAGTGTCATGCTTGAGGCAATTGGGCTAACTTGGGCACAGATAAATTTCTTGAACACTTAAAGCAAAATAAAGTTGCAGATTAGCCAACATTTGAACCAGTGTTGGTAGGGTGAGGGTGGGAGTTCTTTTTTCCTCAGAGTTTTGATTTAACCTTTGAGTAAATTAATCCATTCCCCAAAGCCTGTTCTATAGTTGCTCTTCCTGTCCTCTTTGTATATTTTTGTCCTGCTCTGCCCACAGATCTCCAAAACCTGCACAGAGACCTAAGAGAGTTTAACGAAAGGCTGAAACAATGCAAGGTTTCATCATCCTTTAACTTCTAATCATCTGTACTGTTGGCTAGTCATCAACCAGTAAGTTTTTCTACCAATTGGGATAGTTTTCCTAATTTATGTAATTTGTAGTTTAAAAGGAAAAACTCATTTTCAGGTTTGGAACATTAATATGTGTATTAACCCTAATCTTTTCTTCACTTCTCTTGCAAAGGAGACCAGTGAAGATGTTATGCATATTTTCCCCTACAGTTATATCTTGGTTTTTATCTGTCTCTGCCTTGATAGGGCTTCCACTGTAGCACATGCTCTCCATGGCTGATCCTTAATTTGATGAACCCTCTTAATGACTGACCTCCCTGACATGAATCTACATCCTTTCCAATATATTCCACTCATAATCATTATAATATTCTCCCGTCACCAAACATAAATTCTTCTCACTAACCTCAGGGTGCACATCTTTTTCTTATCCGTGTCTAAATTAATTTTTCATTACCACTCAATGTACCCCATTTTCAGCACAAGGTCAATAAGTTATGTCAAAGAGATAATCGACCTCTGTTTCCCTGTTTTCAACTCACTGAATCCCCCCACGGTTCTCCTCTTATCCTTCGTACCCTTCATGGAACTGATTCCATAAAGTGTGTGCCGGTCTATAACCATCACACATATAAGAACCAACTCCAAACAAAACTGAGGAACCCTGACTCTTTCTGACAAGATTTTCTTTGGTTTTCTCCAAGTACTCAGTCTATGCTGTTTTAGTTTGCACCTTTTCAGATTTAGGTCTCACGAATTAGCTGGATACAAATTGGTGAGTCATCAACTGTTGGGTGAGAAATATAGAAGAATATAGTCTAAAAAAAAAAGAAGAAGAATATAGTCTTACATCATTATTAATAAAAATGTTAAACACAAAAACCAATGTTAAAAATATAAATATGAAAAAGGTTTTATAGGCATACAAAGGCATGATAAAAGCATAAAAATATATAGAATTGATAAATATATAATTCAGGAATAGAGGTAACTTCTCTGTAGGAGCCAGAGGAAGAGAGATCTTCAGTCATGCTTTATTTCTTAATCATGCTTTATTTCTTAAACTGAGTGATAAGTACATTAACATATGTTACAGTGTTCCTCTTTTTTGTATATTTCACGGTTTCTATAACTAATTTAGAGAGTAGATAATATCCTTAATATTGGACCTCAAATTCATAAATACACACATGAACTTTCTCTCAATTGAGCTATAATATCAGGCACATAACTGAAGAGGGGACTTACAAAGTTATGCATTCCAAATTCCCCTAAAATTAAGGTCCATTATCTAATATTGTAATCATTCACTTATTCAGTCATTCATTAAAAAATTTAAAAAAAATAAAGAAATCTTTGTGGTAAGCACCAGGATCTCAGTGGAAGATGCAGAGGGAAATAAAAATCTTTCTATTTATTGTGGGAATTTAGATTGTAGAGGGAGAAATAAATCTGTAAAAACACAAGTGGAATGACATATAGATGCTGAGACAGAAGGAGGCAGAGGGCAAAGGCAGATGATGTGAAACTGAAGGTAGCTGAGGATTTGGAGTGGGAAGAAAAGAGAAGAATTCTAGAGAAGAATAAGGCAACCTCTTAAATATTAGGATTGGTTTTCCACCCTGCTCTCTCCCACCCTATAATCACGCTCTATACATGTGATATTTATAATATAATTATGTTTAAGTTATATCCACAAAGAATTTAGTAATATCCCTCAAAGTTTCTAATTGGTAAGATCTTATAACAGCTAAAATGCATAGCCTGTATCTATGAAAGTCAAGTTCAATGATGTGAGGAAATCATCTGAAATAAAGGGAAGGATCAGGAATAATGTTAAAACTGTAATTCTAGAAAAGATGTTGAAAACATTCCCTCTGCTTTGGGGTTGTTTTTAAATCTCAGTTGCAAATACTGTTTTGTTCACCTGAGTGCTTACTTTCACTTTTATTTTAAGTAGTGATTAGAAGCCTGGGTGTTGGCATCAGAAAGACTGTCACAGAATAGTTCTATGTCCTTAGGGAAATTTCTTAACCTAAGACCTAATTTTCTTTCATATAAAATAGAAATGATGGGAAAATTGCTCCCATATTGTTAAGAGAATTAAAATAGGTAGTGCACATAATATTCTTAACACATTGTCTGGCACACCATATGCACTCAAAAACGTTCATTGGTTTATTTTTATTATTTCAAATTGCCTATAAGGAAATGACCATATGCTTTTATCAGACATTCGAATCTCAATTGTACATAATTCCTTCCTAATTCCCTCTTAGCTTTTTGAATGTACCTTTCCAAAGATGAGACCCTTTCAGCTCTATACAAATATGGGCAATATGAATCATGGGACAAACCACAGACTTACACGGTGCCAATCAGGAATTGTCTATGTGCTTTTCAGCAAACATCATCGTGCATTCACTTCTTCCTATTTTCTTCAGAAAGAAACAGTTGATTTTAATTTGCAGCAAAGAACAGTTGTAAGAAATTAGGGAAATTACTGCAAAAAAAAATATGGCACAAAATTACACACCACTAAGTGCAACATAACATCTAATGGCAATTTAAATCTTGGTTTTATCTCCAAGTGGTATAATAATTGTTTGCTAAAGAATTCAGCATAATTTGTATTTAAAATATTTGTATGCTAACACTCATATTACCTTAGGTTATTTTGTTTTGTGAAGTTTATCTTTCTGTAATTTGCAACTATGATAAAACTAATTATTAGAAAGTTGTAAGTTTTATCTGGTAGGTTTTATTCCTTAGGAAGATTTTGGAACTATAAAAGAATGATAATAAGCGGTTTTCACAAGTGATTATTCTCTTCATTCGTATGTTTTTCCTGCTTCAAAATGCATTCCCCACAAATATATTTCTTATTTGTACTTTCAAAGTCTACACAAATGGTTACTGCGGGGGAAGAAATCTAAAATATTTCTATAATTTGTACAAACTCACATATGAAGACTTTAATTCTTGTAGTTCTTGGGAAATCAAAATTAGGGAGGATGTAATTTTGTGAAAAGGTAAAATGCTATATGGAAAATTTTGCATGTACACTTATACAGATATATCAATGTATGTTTTCTTTTTTAGAATATTATTTTGAAAGAGATAAATTTACAAACAATAGAAAGAAAATTCATTTTTAAAATGTTTATAAATTCTTTAAACTGCTAACAGCATCAATTTTATATGCACACAGTGGACCTCTTTAGAAACACTGCGTAAAAACTTCTGTAACCAGGGGCGCCTGGGTGGCTCAGTGGGTTAAAGCTGCTGCCTTCAACTCGGGTCATGATCCCAGGGTCCTGGGATGGAGCCCCGCATGGAGCCCCGCATGGGGGCCCCGCATGGGGGCCCCGCATCGGGCTCTCTGCTGGGTGGACAGCTTGCTTCCTCCTCTCTCTCTGCTTCTCTGCCTACTTGTGATCTCTCTGTCTGTCAAATAAATAAATAAAATCTTAAAAAAAAAAAAAACCTTCTGTAACCATTTACCACAAATTGAGTCAACTTTAAACAAATATATAAAATGGCATTTTTAAAAAGGTTTATTATCTTTGGCATTATTTCCTATAGGTGATTGGTCTATACTAGCCTTTTTTGTAGGAATGCAAATATGACATAATTCGGTATTGTAATGTGGCAGGATCTGTAATTACCGTCAAGAAACCAGTGACTGGTAAAGAATAGGTACCAACTGTTAATCTTCATTTTCTCTGTCTTTTATCAGTTAATACCTATTTAAGGTTTTAAGGTGGTAGTAAATGCCATCTCACACTTTCAAAGTAAATCTTTGGGACCCCTGGGTGGCTCAGTGGGTTAAGCGTCTGCCTTTGGCTCAGGTCATGATCCCCGGGTGCTGGGATGGAGTCCCACATTGGGCTCTGTGCTCGGCGGGAAGCCTGTTTCTCCCTTTCCCTTTGTCTGCTTCTCCCTTATTGTGTTCTTTCTCTATCTCAAATAAATAAAGAAAATCATTTAAAAAATAAAGCGTCCTTTTTCTGTTACTATGTAAACTTTTGAATTTTAAGATAACAGGGTTAATAACCCTTATGCAAAATGGCTCTAACAGGAAATCCTATGGAGTACATGTGGAGACTGGAGAGGTTAGTGCTGGTCAGTGAGGAGACCATGCGGCTGACGGACAGATCATTCGAGAACAGGAGGACTTGTACTTATCAGAGCCTGACAGCCTCCAGGAAGGGGAAGTCCTGTGCCAGCACTGGGCCCAACACTTGACTGGTGTGTAGTTAGACACAGTACGATGATCACAGCATTGGATGCAGTCAGGATTTAATACTCTGGCAGCTGTGGAAACAGTAAGACGATCCACTTTGCGGTAGTGGGATTGAGTAACGTTCACAGGCTTCACTGGGGGTTCAAAAAAGCACAGCAGTGCCTGCTCCACTGAGCTTCTTATGATTCTCTAGAAGTTTGAAATTTTTCTGTTTCTAAAGGAACGTTAGCTGAAGGTCATTTCTCCTGACTGATGTTTCAGTGATTAATTTCATTTTCCTTGTTCAAGTGGCTTTGTACACCTCACAAAATTGCATCAACAAATTGGGTTAGTAGCCTATTAAGCTAAGAAAAATAAAATTATCGCTCCTCATCTTCTCTGTGTACTATCTACTGTTGCACAAGTGTGTCTCCCTAGGTCTTAGACATCCTCACATGATAAGATCAATTTTAATAGAAAACTCAAAAGTAAGCAGAATCTTGCTGATCCGATCTTGCTTGGGTACGAAATATTAGGAATTGGGGAAATAGGTGTATTTCATTTTCTGATTCCTCTTTGATAGATTAGGAATCCAGCAATGTCTCTTGTTTTCTAGGTTTTTTTTTTTAATTGAGGTATGATCAATATATAACATCATATATATATATATAACTAAAACAACATATATATATGTAGTTTTAGGTGTATAATGCAAATATTTAATGTGTCTAATACTGTAAAACAATCACCACAATAAATTTAGTTACCATCCATCACCACACAGTTACAAATTCTCTTTTTTTGTGATGACAACTTTTAAGATCTATTTTCCTAGCAACTTTCAAATGTACAACACTGTATTGTTAATTATCATCACCATAGTGTACATTATATGCCCAGGACGCACTTATCTTAGCAACAACACTTTTTGAATTATAGTTTTACTCAGTTCAGTGGGATATTTTATCTCTGGTTACTTGTTTTTCCTTTGAATGAATGCAACCATTTGTTACATTCCATTTTGTTACATTTGTTACATTTCCATATTTTTCTGTTTGTTAGAGATTCTCAAATATTTTTGTTTCATAGTGATTAACATCTTTATTCTGTTCAAAACTCTAAGAAACATGTTTTAAAAATCCTAGTCGCAGCAATACTAGGTTCTCAGAAGAGCAGAATAAATTATCTTTATACCAGGAGGTAAAATGAACAGTAAAAGCGGATCTCCTCAATCAGGCAGAAAGCAAATAGAAATGAATGTGGACAGGAAGAAAGTGTGTGAGGAAGTGTGGTACGTCCTTGTGTCTATGTTTTGTTGCTCTTGGAACCGGTACTCTTTTTGCAGGAGGGAGAAAACAAAGGGAGCAGGTGAGAAGTATGGGTGAGAAATTTTTCACAGGAATAAATGAGGAAACAGAAACAGAGCTATGTTCAAGTTGATGGAAAACTATTAAAAAAGAAAAACAAACAGCTGTTCAAAAAAAAATCGTGGCTAACATTTTGAAGAACTTTTGTCTTCCCATCAGTGAGCACAGAAATGGATTTTTCTTTAAATTTTCTGGCAAAATTAGAAGTATAAGATATGTGGGATTTTTTTTTTTTTAAGATTTTTTGGTATGTTGGGTGTCCTGGAATTTGGGACTAGTGATTTGATTATTCCTAAATTAACCTTGTGGTTTCATGGCAGAGAACTAAAGTAGGAGTTGAGGCTGTTTCAGAGGTCAGTGAGACCCCTGTGACTAATGGGGACATTTACTGCTTGTCCCAATGCTTGTCTTTACTTAGAGCGTCTTTCTGGAACATTTGGGGTTTTTGCTGGAGATAGAAATCAATGCTCCCTAAAGGACTCCTTTTACAAAGGAAACATTGCAGGCAGAAAGAAATGGACACAAATTACTAGTCATTTATGTTGGTTTAGGTAAAGAAAGATTTTTTGGTAGCGGTGGGTTGTTTTTGTTCACTGGAGATTATATTAATTTGATTATTTGTTCTCAGACCTGGATATTGTTTACACATACATTGTCTATGTAAGTGTCAGCAATCTTTTTTTCCAGAGGGATATGTGTGTATGTGTGGGGGTATATATATGTGTGTGTGTGTGTATATATACACACACACACACATATATATACACATGTGTATACATAAAAATACATATGTATATATGTATATGTGTGTACATATATACATACATACAAATATATAAATATATATATATATATATATTGGGGTTTTTTTTACTTCACTTTGTGGGCCACGTACAGCCTCTGTCTTGGCTGTTGCTTCTCCTTTTTCTTCCTCTCTTCTCCCCTTTCCCCTTCCTCCCCATCCTCCTAAAATGCCCAAACTGGTCCATCCATGCAATAAAGTAATGCAACCCTGAGGAACCACTTATTTAAGAACATTAGAAGGATATTAACCACAAGACCTCAGGCCATTATTACTAGAAATTACATTAACACCAGTTTGTTTCCCAGGTTATTTTCCTGATGAGCAATCTTACTCAGAGAAGAAAGTGACTGTATGTTACCTTCTGTAATTCCCTACTCTACCTCTACCAGATAGGTTTTAAGTCATCAACTTTAAATCAATGCCAGTTCTCTTTTCCCAAGATTTCCAAAGTGTTTGTATCTCACTGACATATCGACTCTGCCAATGCAATTAACAACAAGGTTGAAAGGGAAGTAATGGTGTGTCAAAGCAGCATCAAACTACATGTTCCCATAGTACAGATCATAACTAGTGTTCACGTCAAATACCTGGTATCTTTCAAGGAACGTCTTATAAAAAGTCTTCTACTTTTTTCCTAACTCCAGAAATGTCCTTATTTAGCAAATGGAGGATTTGTTTTTCATGAGCTTTTCCATGGTTCTGTCTCTATCATCTTCCTTTTTCCTTTAACAGATTTCTTGAATGTTCTCATCAACACTTATAATTTATATCTAGCTTCCTGTGTCCCTAGCTTTGCCACTTCAGCTCTGACTTCTAATTTCTCTTTTGATCCATCTATCCAAATGCTGGTTTGACTCCCCTCCCCTCCCCTTGGGCGACCAACACGTCGTAAGTGCTACATGCTCAAAATAGAACTAACTCTTTTTTCCCCATACCTCCTTCATCTGTATTACCAATATCAGTTCCACCTTGTTCCCCATACCTGAATGCTGGGCTTCCTGCTAGTTTATCTAACCCCTTGCCCCTCGTCCCCATGCCAAAGCACTTAGTGAATTCTGTTGATTCTATCTCTTTTGTATCTTCTATATCCATCTCCTTTCCATTTCCACCACTCCTGACTTAGTGCAGGACCTCATTATCCTGGTTTATACTGGTTCAATAATCTCCCTGCCAGCAGCCTTGACCCTCTCTAATCCATACCTGACACTGCAGCTAGAGTAATCTTTTAAAATGCAAATTTAATCATCTTACTTCCCTGTTTAAATCCTTCAAATGGCTTCTCATTTCCTATAGGTTAAAGTCCAAATGCTTCTATATGGCATACAAGGCCCTTCGATGATCTGACACCCAGACTTATCTCTTGCCCCTGCACCCTCCTTCCAACTCATACTAACCCCCAACGTTGATGCTCACACTGAACTTCTTGGAGTTTCCACACAACCCAATTCAAATGTCTCATATTCTCCTTTCTCCTCTTACATAGTCCTTTACGTCTTCATCTACTTCTCAATCTGCTAGTTACTTTAATATTCAGAGGAAATGGCACACTTTGTATTAGGGTATTCAAGAGAAACAGAATCAGTTTTATGTGGATAGAGATGTACTTTACTTATATAAGAGATCCATTATAGAGAATTGCCTCATACAATTATGAGGCTGGTAAGTCCAAAATCTGCAGAGTGGTCCAGCCATACAGGAGACCCCGGCAGAGCTGATTTCCAGCTCAAAGGCCATCAGGCAGGAAGAGCCAGTGTTGCAGATGAAGTCTGAAGGCAGTCAGCTGGAGAATTCTCCCTTACTTTGGGAAGGCTCATCTTTTTGTTCTGTTCAGGAATTTGGCTGGATGAGGACCACCCACAATAGGGAGGGCAATCTGCTTTACTCAAATCCACTGATTTAAATACAAATCTTATTCAAAAATACCCTCACAGAAACAGCCAGAATAGCGTTTGATCATTTATCTTGAATCCTGTGGCCCAGCCAAATGGATGCATAAAATTTACCATCACACTCTCTGTGAAGTAATTCTTCACTCCTCTAAAAAGAGCTAGTTGATTATTCTCTCAGTATGGCATTAATATCTATTACATGCCTACATTTCTGTTTACTTCTTTTCTTATAATTATCTATATCAATGTCCCCTATCAGATGTGAGATCCTGGAGGAAAGAAACTGTGGTTGACACATATAAGACAAATCCAGTATATGATAAATGCATGAATGAAGCGATAATGCAAAAATATATTTGAAAACTACACATAAAGAAAATATGTTAATAATTATTTTGATGAAATCAGATTGCACTGACCAACTGTAATGGTTATGAAGAAGACAATGAAGCCAGACATCGTAGAGCTCTTCTTGTTCAAATTCTGTTACCTCGTTTGATTCTCACATTAATCATGCTTCTATACAATGGCTGGTGTTTTTCCCATCTGATAGCTATGACAACTGGGGCTTAAAGAAAATGTGGATTTGACCAATGTCACAGAATTAGCCACTGTCACTGCCAAGACTTCTGGATTCTATCTGTTTATCACTTCCCCTCCCCCCAATGCCCCAACAGTCAGGTTTTAATAAAAGCCTGCCTTAGTCTCTTATTTTGTGATTTTTTTTAGCTAAATGTCTTTTACTTGGTTATTAATTTTCAGACTCTCACTGTACATGGTGACGCGATATGCTGTTACTTGGAGCAATATGTTGGAACATGCTACTGCTTGACTCATTTCCAATTTTCAATATCTGTAAAAAATGGAAGTGGTTCAAATAGCTGCAAATTAAAGCACAGTTTAAAACCACTGTATCATAGCAAACCTATCTGTGCTTTGGTTTATAAGTGCAGGCTGCCTGTGCATGGATAATCCATCACAGCTTAAAATTAGAAAAAGACTCACAGCAGGTCACTGATTTTTTTCTGACAACATGACCTTCTAAATACTTCTTACACTAAATAGATGTGTTTTCCTCTCAACGTTTTCAAATCCAGATACTTTCAAAGGAGGCTCATTTCTGTCTGGGAAACCTATTCAAGTCCATCATTTAATTAAACTGGTATTTGCATTGATAAAGCAGAAGTAACCGGGGGCAAGGGCATCTCCTCACATGTGTGCCCTAGTTCTATAATGGAGATGTGCACATCTGTCAAGGTTGCTGAAACTGAAGCCATGTGTCCTCTGATGTTGGATGGTATTCTGGACACACTGCTTTAGCTTGCCTGCGGAGCAGTGTCGGATTTCACAGACCCTCAAGGGATGAAAGGAATCCGTACTGAGATGTGGTCGTATTGAATTTGGTCAGTATTTCTCATCTGCCTGTTCAAAAACCGGTTTTATTATGTTTATTTTCAGTAAATACTTAGAAAGTCTGGGGGTAGCTATAAATGTAACTGCTCACAATATACACCCAATATCAAATATCCAGCTAATATCAAATACCCTGCTAATCCAAATAACCCAGCTAACATGCGGATGACTGACTGCAGTTTTGCCCTTCACAAAGGTATTTAGAACTGTGCAAATACAGCCTTCTTTTCTTGACTCAATATCACGTTAGTTCGTTAAACTGATCTTCCCCTCTCTGTTTATATGACAGGCATTATGGATATTTTCCTCAGCATGCATTATTGTATACAACAATTTCCCCAAATTTGTATCTCCCCCATATTCAAGAACATTTTACATTTTATAACATTAAATTAAAGATATAGTGGGTGATATTTTTATAATGCATTGGGGGCTTCTGGCAGGATGAGGGTAGTGATATTTCTTTGAGCCCAGATCAACGTATCCGTAGCAATGAATGGAAGAATGCTTCTTAGGATACAAAGTAGGTGTCCCAGTCTGCCTGTCATAGGGAGGGCTTAAAATTGTGCAGCTGAAGGAGAGAGCTTTAGTCTTGTTATTGGGAGCTATTCCAGGAAGTTGTGCAGCTGAGAGTGAGAATATATTAGTAGGCTTCTCATCACAGGGAGGTAGTGTAAAAATGAGAGATTTGAAAGTGGAATGGGGGGG